>CM035787.1:23926120-23991120 GCA_020466265.1 Siphamia tubifer | reverse complement strand
TATATATCATATAAAGCCTTTAATATTGTCTTAATTTCTCATTATATTTACATCTTACTCAGTAAGAAAATGAATGAGCGGTAATGAATTATAGGTGAATCACATCGATGCAAAAATGTTCATGTATAATGTATGATCCATGATGATGAAGATACAGGAACATACTGTAGACATGTATGTCACAAAACAGAACATGGGAAGAATGTGACAGAACCTAACATAGAGAATATTATTAGGAGTAGGAGTATTAGTATTATTAATAATACTAATAATATTAATTAATATTATTAGTAGGAATATTCATAATAATACTTCAGACTTTAAATGTATATAGTTTACTGTCCTTCACAGTTCCATATTCACCACTTTGTTATATATGTATACTTTAAATATAAAACTGGGGGAAATTGCAGGAAAAATACAAGTACAGAATGGGAGGCAGAAAGACTTAAAAGTGAAATAATTAAATATAAAAGTGACTACTATTTATACAACATATTTTGTACATATACACTGTACAAACATGCACATTATTTCTACAGTTGTAACATGATTTTCTTTGTCTTTTTGTGTCGTACACACCAATAAAAGTGTGCTTCTTCCATTCCTTTGCTATAGTGGATAAATGATCAGCTGATGCCTTTGTTCGTGTCTGTGTGTCTGTAGTGGATACGGACGGCAGGAAGCTGAAGGGCATCCAGCGGAGCACAGAAACGGGCCTGGCTGTTGAGATGCCCAGTCGGACAGTCCGTCAGGCCAGTCACGAGTCCATCGAGGACAGTATGAACAGCTACGGCTCCGAGGGCAAGTGAGTACCAAGCACCTGATGGAACAAATATGAACCAGTGAGGCTGGTGTGTGCTTATGTGTGTTACTCAGCAGGTTAGTTCGGTGGTTCTCAATGTTTTTCTCTCGGGTCCCATTGTGGAGCACGAAAAAATCTCCAGGCCTCCCTCACCTCCAACAGTATTATAACAGTGGTGTAATTATAGCTTGTATTGAAAGACACATCAAAACCACAGGCACCACTATCAACTGTGAAAGGTCAGCTGTTTAGAACCTTTCAGAAAATTCAGTATCTTGTTTATCTGGCCGACAGGGGCAAACACACCACATCGACAAAACACTACACGAGTGAAGCTGCAAGAGGAAAATGCTGCAATGACAGAAATGAAACAGAAGCAAAAAAAAAAAAAAAAAAAACAAATGCAAGAGAGAAAAGCTGCAAATTCACTCCACAACAAAACAAAAGTTGACCAAAATAAAATGGAAGAAGAAGAAGACTGTGGATAAAGACGAAGTTCAAATTTGTTTGTTTAAACACTTGACCATAATCTGGTACAATATCATAGAAGAGCTAAAGAGCTAATCCCTTAAATGGATGAAGACAAAATTGAATTTTATTAATTTAAGAGATTAGCTTGAAAAGGTGTAGAGCAGCAGAGGTACGTACCTCTGCTTCTATGGTATCGTAGCAGATTATGATCAAGTGTTTAAAAAAGATGAATTAACCTTAAATTAATGACCTTCAACTTCGTCTTCATCCACCGTCGTCTTCTTCTTCTTCTTCTTCCGTTTTATTTTGGTGAATTTTTGTTTTGTTGTGGAGTGAATTTGCAGCGTTTCTCTCTTGCAGTTGTTTTGGGAGTTTACGTGTTTTGATATTTTTCTTTCACATTTGTGAAACACTCATCACATGAGATCTCGTCACATCCCTAATAAACACAATTTGGTATGAATTTAACCAAGAGTTTTGCTACTAGAGTCTTAACAAACAAACCAAACCAAACCAAACAAAAAAATTTAAAATACCCTTTGCCTCCCCTTTGGGGCGTTGTGTACAAAACAATATCAGTGGATCAAAGAGTCTATTTCCATTGCACATCTCAGAACATTAAAAAACAAACTTTACAAACCTTTCAAAAATAGAACCATTGCACATATTTGTTTTCCAGTCCAATCCTAAAGTGTGTCAGATCACCATGGCAGTAGATTTGTTTGCTGTATGTCCCTAAAATGAGACCAGGATGCTCAAATACTAAAACATTAGTTCTACCTAATACATGTCCTAGCATGAAGAAAGCCTCCACGCCCCTCTTAGGGGGCCGCCCCACAGTTTGAAAAACACTGGGTTAGTCAAACAGTCTAATAGAAATGGCTCAAACAGATTTAGGTCTTCTCCTCTGAATGTTAAGCAACAGCAACTTCTAATTTTTCATGGATGCAAAGCAAATCTATGCATCTATTTATTTAAACTGCACATTTTCATACACAAAGACAGTTCAGTGTGTTCTTATATGAACAACAATATCATCTACATATTGAACAACAATATAATCAAACTTTTTTTTTTTACCATATTGCTTAAAAATCCATATCACACAATGAAGTAAAATGTTTGGAAAAAAAAACGTTTTAGTCCAGTCTAGAGGGTGGAACCAGAGGAAAACTTGGGCCAATCATTGTATTGATCACATTTACAAGGATTCATTTGCTGATAGATCCATGACATTTCAGTTTATTTGTAAAATATTATTTAGAGTCAGGGCACAGAAACTATTTTATACATTTAGAGGCAGGTCATTCAAAATCATAGTCATGGAAAAAAAAGTAGCACAAAAAAATTCAGCGTTAAGAGAAATTAAGACAAAACCATCTCTGAGGCATTCTCGAAAAAAAGGTTTAGTTTAAACCAAACTAATCCATTATTATTGTTTTGTATCCCAGACTCCTCTTAGAAAAGAAATACCTGAATTCAATATATCCACATACATTTTTTCTATATAGTAGATGACTTAGGCAGTTATAACATAAAACAATGTGTTTGAATGGTTTTTGGTGTGGAGCCTTTGTCTGACTGTATAACATATATCTCAGATGGATGGACTTTTGTAAATAAAAGACTGAATTACAGATTCAGTAGATGTTGATGGTTTTCCTTTGGCTGTGAGAACACATTTTCATATTGCAGCCTGGAAGACTAGTCTTTGGGGCAAATGATTGATTTGGTCAGAATTTAAATCTGCAATATTTTATTTGTGCTTGAAGAGATGATGATGAAACGACTTAATACGAACTGAAAAGCAGGTTTTTCTATGACACAAAATCTATTCATCTTTGGCAGAGGTTTTACACTCAGAGAAAGTCAGGAAGGCTTTAACCAATAACATACATTCACACACACACACACACACACACAGTAAAGCCCAGTGGAAAATCGCCTATGACATCAGCAATACTAGCGACACACTCAGATCAGTGCCAACCTGACGACAGTTACATAAGACACAGCACACAGACAGACAGATAAACAGACAGAAAGATAGATAGACAGCAAGGAACACTGAGGTAGAGTGATCGCATCACTGTGTGTGTGTGTGTGTGTGTGTGTGTGTGTGTGTGTGTGTGTGTGTGTGTGTGTGTGTGTTTGCATATTAATATCTCATTTATTTTGGGGGGGGCAGAGATTCAGTTTTTAAGCTGCTGCATGGAAATACAGTTTAGTCTGTATCCCAGATGTAAAATGATGTGCTCACGAATTTATTTGATTTTAAGCTCTATGTGTTAATGTTTGTTTACTTGAGTATACAAAACAAATAGGAATTTGTCTGTATGTGTGTATATATATATATATATATATATATATATATATATATATATATATATATATATATATATATATATATATATATATATATATATATATATATATATGCACGGTGGTGCAGTGGTTAGCATTTGTGCCTCACAGCGAGAAGGACCCTAGTTTGAATCCCACACCAAGACCTTTCTGTGTGGAGTTTGCATGTTCTCCCCGTGTCTGCGTGGGTTTTCTCTGGGTACTCCAGTTTCCTCCCACCATCCAAACACATGCACTGATAGGTTAATCGGTTAATCTAAATTGTCCATAGGTGTGAATGTGAGAGTGATTGTTTGTCTATATATGTTCAACCCTGAGATGAACTGGAGACTCATACAGGGTGTACCCCGCCTTCGCCCATTGTAGCTGGATTAAGCAACCAGTGACCCCTGTGACCCTAGTGAGGAGAAAGCGGGTTCAGATGATGAAGATAAAGTCACCTAATGCTATTTGCTGAGTTTGTCAGGTGGGATGTAGAATGTAGATGACAATAGTAGAAAACATTCAGGCATTTTTCACCTTTAATTCTCAGCCAATATTATCCTCTTAGTTAATCATTAAATATTAATCAATATTAATTCACATGTTATAGGATTAATTTTGTGTATGTAATCACCACATAAGTAATAGATTTCTTAAGCATAGATGAGGATCAGATGAAATACTGTAAGTTGTGAAAACAATGGTTCACCATCACAGCATTTCAATCAGCTATATTGAACAGTCTGTCTGTTTGTCTGTCTGTTCTTTGGCTCTCTGTGCTGATTGAAAAGCTCTATCCACAGCCATGAATAAGCATTTTGTTCACCAACGCCATCCAATCACACTTATGAGCTTATTGATTTATACAATGAGTTCAGACTGTGTGCCTGCTGATGTTTGGGGTAAAGCTAAACACAAATGATTTAATAGTTATTCTTTTATTATTCATTGAAGAATAAAAAGGCAAAAAAAAATAAGTACAAATGTTTGTGACTGCTGCACAGCATTATGGGTAATTGTAAATGTCATTTTCAGTAAATATTTTTTTTTTTACCAGTGGTATTTCAATTTATGTCAAAATGCATGATTCATATTTCACATGATTTACTTAACTTTTTTGTCTGTTTAGTAGAAATTTTAATGAATAAATAAATAAACTGACTTGTTTAATGTAATAGACTTTTACCTGCAGATCATCTATGATTTGAAAAAATATATGTCCATCAGTTTAGACAATTTTATATATCACTGGATACACTGGCCTGCATTTTCTTTTAACAAATGATCTGACTCAGAGACTAAATGTTACATATATTAACAAGAATAATTGGGGGAAAAAATTACCAAAGTGATGGTTTGCTGCACGCGCACACACACACACACACACACACACAAATATATATATATATATATATATATATATATATATATATATATATATATATATATATATATATATATATATATATATATATATATATATATATATATATATATATATGCACATGTGCATGTGTTTTATTCGCTAGGTGGGGGTGGACCATCACTTGTGGGAGTGAAAGTGAAGCCAAGCCCTCATTTGGGTAATTTAGGGGGGGGGCTGATCTGCCTTGGTGGAGTCTATGCTCTCTAAGTGCTTTTTAAATTGACTCTTCGTACAATATGGCGTCTGGTTACAGTCATATCCCAGATCATGTGCACTGTTAGCTATATAGCTGTAGTGTTGCATCATTATTGTGAACATACCACAGTTCCGCTTACCTTCGTACTTGTTGATGTAGTTCAAAATATACATCTTATATCCCTTACTCTTGGGTGTGGTTGTTCCCATCCAAACGAGTCAGTGGACATCTGTAATAGACAATTTTGGGAGGTCTTGCAGACATCTCGAATAAAAAGTCATCATTTTTGAACAGCTGTCAAACGCTAGCATGCTATCAAAACACAGAAGTGTTCGACCTGAAATACTCAAACACATATTTTGAATATGACTGTAACCAGACGCCATATTGTGCAAAGAGTCAGAGTCTGGGTTCATTAAATGGTCAACTGTGGAAAAAATTATTCTGGGGTCATTTTTATGGGAAGAGATTACGGTGACAAAATATGTGTTCCTTGCTTGTTGTTGTATATATGAAGTTGATCCAGAAATAACTGATGGTTTATTGTTATTTTCTTCTTCCTTAATATTCTTGCACACATCCTGCATTTTCTTTCCAACATCCAAGTTTACTCATTTCTCCATGGGAGTGCAAGTTTTCCCTTTTTGTTATTAATGGAGCTTCACCGTTGTTTGTAATTAAAATTTTCGACAATAAAATCACAGGATATGGATAAAAGAACTGGAGGGTATTTTTGTAAAACTTCATAAAAACCAGTAATATTAAAAAACAAAACAAAACAGGCAGTAGTGATCTGATACAGCCAAGTCAACAACAGTGGACAGACTTGTGGACAGGCCATGGCTAAAGACCAGGTCCAGAGTGTGTCTCCCTTTTGTGAGTTGGCTGCATGACATGTTGAACCAAATCTATTGAGTTGAGTAAAATCATAAAATCATTAGACAATTTGTCCTCCATGTTGTCAATGCATAGATTGGGTATAAATATTCAAGAAAACTAATCTTAAATATAGCATATCATCTGCATACAGCGTGCAGTTTACATTGAGCATCATATTTCTGTGACACTGCTCTGTAATCCCCAGATGTGCCTCACACACACCAACATTATAATCTAAAGATGCGGATTTTATCACCCAGTAATACCCGCTCAGCTAATGTGGCTTGACCTATCGCATGTCATTACTCTGCGTACACAAAATAATCATACACAAAGGATTTGACCTCATTTAAATTCTCTGAATCTAATGGGCTGACGTATTAATCGCATATTTCTTAATTTACCTAATGCACCAAACGCTTACTAAATGAAGCACATGCAAAAACACACACACACACACACAGGAATGTAAACATAATAAATAAAAAGTGTGCAGGAAAATCAGAAGAGTTTTAAATACTTTATAAAAAATGACCTGGAATGAATGTAATTAACTAATGTCTGTATAAATGACTAACCTCAGCTAAGTGACTTTGTGTGTTAATCATGTTGGAGACAGTGTACCTTGTAAATTATGCTGTAATGGCTGCTGAGTGTTAGGCTATTCATTGCAGAGTTAATAATAAATGCCAGTGCAAGTGCCTCCATTGAAACAATCAGGTAAATATTTTAACACTTTGATCTTGATTCAACATTGAAGATGAAAGCTGTGGTACTTTTATCATAGTGGGAGGGGAATAAAGATGGTGTGATGGGTAGATACAGTGGTGTATAAATTCAGATGAGAGGAAGAGTGACGAAACTGAAACATGCAAGAAGAGAAGAAGGTTCAGACAGATGGAGAGGAGAAAGATGTTGAAATGTAGGAAAAGGCTGCAGAGAAGACGAAAGGATACATACTGTTCACTTGAGCTGCATGTTCAGCTCATCTGGCTCATCTTCTTGGCTGTTTGCCTTTTGGCTGGAAACACAGATAATAATGTATTCAGAACGGTGGGACTGCAAAGACACAAAGCAACTAGAAAAATAATAAACAAGTTATGGAAGTAACATAAGTACAAGCTGCAGTGTAAGAGTAAATAGAATAGAATAGAATAGAATAGAATAGAATAGAATAGAATAGAATAGAGTTCCTTTACAGTATTGTCATTATACAGGGTGTCCCATATGTCTCCATTAGCATGGGTCCACCCATCCCAGTTTGACACAACACTGAATGGTGTTGCTGTAACTCCTCTGGCCAGGCAGTCTATCTACAGCTTTCACAACTCTGGAGAAATTGGGAATCCCATCTTCTTTATCGGAAGCCAATCAACATTGAGCATGTCCAGTGATTCTGGGCAGAGGCGTGTTCAAGGCACTGATGAACTGTGACCAGAACCCCAGGATTGTATATATAAGTGATTCATTCATAGAAAGAATGGAGCAGCGGCAAGCCTTTGACACAGCCGTAGATGTTGTATTAACACATTTCAACCAGAAATGCTCATTGAAAACAGAGAAGAGAGCAGCCTTGAAGGCATTTATTAAAAAGAAAGACGTTTCCGGCTTTGGTTTAAGTTTATTCTATCAGTTATCCATGCTGGATACGTCAGAGGAAAGAGTGGTGTGATTGGTTTAAACTTCAACGCTGCCTTTTCTGGCTTTGACCAGTAGCAAATTGAGGAATTTGAGGGAGGTGGGTTAAAGTCGGGCTTTGGGAAACAGTTTGCCTTAACATGGCGGCCAAACCCAATAGCTCGCAGAGCATTGGAAAGTCATGACAACCAAGCAAAGGAGACATAATACATTCCAAAGATATATGGTTCTTATATATATATTTCTTTATTTTTCAGATAACCCAAAGAATGTATTTGAATAAAGACCAACCAACTGAAATGGCAGTCATATAGAGCATATTATATAAATAAAAATGGTTTATGTCAAGAAACATTTATTTTATCAGTTACACAGACCTATAGGTGGCACTAGTACTCTGAATAAAAAAAAAGAAAGCTGTACACTGTAGATTTTGTAGTGTTAATTTGGAGACAATGGAACCAAATACACTCTAGAAGAAGTTAAATAAACTTGTTGGTTTAACACTGCAAAATTTACTGTGTTGATTAAATAAAACTAAATCAGACCAACTGGCACTTTTTGCAAAAGGAATCCAGAATTGGAAGCAGAATCAGAATTCCGTATCAATTCCAGAAACATTGTTGAGACATTTTGGATGGTACAGTCACTCCATTCAAGCAGAATAAAAAGTAGCAGGAGAGAAATTATCAATACAGCAGAAAAAGAAAAATATACAAACAATAGCACATATACCGGTTTGAAACCATAGGTTATAGATGAGATACTGTAGTTTTCATTCACTCTCACATGCTCCCTCTGGTGGTGGTAAACTACATATGTAGCCACAGTTGCCCTGGGGCAGACTGACAGAAGTATGGCAGCCATTTTGCACCTACAGCCCCTCCGACCACCACCGGACATTCATACACTAGTGTGAGTGACACTAAAGGACCGCTCTATAAATACACTAATTGCACAATTAGTAGATCTAAGTTGTAGCTCTGTTAGTTACTTGTCTACACTCTGGGAGCACTGGTATGAGCCACTTCATTAGCTTCTCTTCTCTTTTTACATTTTTTTTTAAATGAATTTATTTTTTAATGTTTGTATGTATATGAATGTGAATTGTTTTGTATAATTGATGTTTGTATTGTGATTCCCTTGTGGGCCTTGAGCCTGTAATAAAGTTTATAAAGGGAAGGTATTAATCAGTGTGTCCCATAATGAAAGACAGGAAATAAAAGAGCTGCCTGAAATTCATGAAGTAGTGGGGCTGAAGAAGAACCAAAACAAATTACAGCAATTATTACAGTAATTTCAGCATAAATATGTGTCAGAGTAACTGTGGAGAAGCCTTGAATATGGACCTACAGCCACAAACACAGTTCAAACTTTACCAAGACAAACACAAGTCATGTGTTAGGAATACATCGACGTCTCTGGGCTCAGAGGCAAGAAATCAATTCCATGACCTTCCTTGTAGGTAATTCTGCAGATATAAATCCCTTCATCTGTTTTCTTTTTTTCTTTGTTCAGTGCATCAGCTGCAGCCTTATCCTGTACTTGTACGATAACACCACGCAGGCTTTGAGTCATTAGTATTAAAGGGTATAGTGACCTACCAATGTGATGTCCACTCATGCTATATTTGTAATAGCTTTCAGCATGGCTGTTGGTAAAATATAACCTCTATTAATGATTTAAGATGTGGTCTCTTACTGCACGTGAAAGAGTCATCAGTCTGGACAAGTACACAGTGTCCTGAGGACAGTTTTAATCAGAAAATAAAGGACCACACAAGCCCATATGAGATGAAGAAGATCTGGTGGACCAATCCAAACCAAACCAAAGCAAACTGTTCTGTTAAAAAAAAGAAAAACAAACAAACAAGCAAACAAACAAACCACTAAATAGTTAAAGGTGGGGTGGGAGATCTTTTTTGGAGCATTTTTTACCATATTGCTTGAAAACCTTTTCACAATCCCATATCATACACTGAAATAGAATGTTTGCAAACAAAAGCTAAATGTTTTAGTCCAGTCTAGAGGGTGGCCAATTATTGTACTGATCATCTTTACAATGATTGATTTACACCCATAATGTAGTATCAGCCTTTTTGTATGTGAAATATTTAAATAAAATTAATAATTTAAACAAATTTAAAAAAAATGTATTAATTAATTTAAAATATAAAACATACAAATAAATAAAAAAAATAACAATTCCACTTAACTGATGTTGCTTTTCTTTCTGGCACCAAACCTTCATTGTGGGTGATTTTTCTCTTGTTGGTTTTGGTTGTTTTTCTCTTGTTGGCTGCTCATTTTTCAGTCTTGTATTCAGTGACTCAGTCCAAACTGGTTCAGAATGATTATGATGTGTTCAGTGTGTGTCAGGTTCTATTGAAATTAGATGAGAAAATGTTGAGCTCATTTTTCTCCTACATTGCAGGACCTGCCATGTGACTGTTGCACACACGTACGTTACAATATTGATGCTCAAACAATATATTGTGGCACCCTGAGCATGCTCACTATGTCTATGGCAAGAAGAAGCATTATTCTTTTAACACAACTGGATTTTTTTTCCTTCCATTGAGCAAACAATTAAATTTCTATGAATATTTGAAATAAAAAATGTGTTCAGAATTCTCACCACATACTCATGTGGGATTAAAGGCTATAACAGTTACCTCTGGTCTGTTCAATTGTGTTGTAGCCTGGACATTTATGTTGAACAGTGACGATAAGTTCAGAAAGAAGCAGCATGTCAAAAGAGCTTCAACTCTGTAATGCAGCATCAGATCACATCAGTTCATGGAGCAAACACACAAGCACACACAGTCGTAGAACACCTGGACGCATGCCATCAAAGCACTCTCCACTGATTCCCAAACCACACACACACACACACACACACACACACACACACACACACAGAATAACAACTCAGAAGGTCAAACTCCAAAGTCTTTCTTTATGGTTTATAGAAGCCAATGTAAAACTGGGTTTCAACAGGGGTGATGAATGATTCCACTTCTTACTACATAACAGTATTTCTCTTTTCCTGAGATAAGATGTGCAGAGCAGATGTGAGAAAAAAAAAGTGAAGATCTGACATCAAAGTCCCACTGAACTGAAACATCACCAGAAGATGTGAATTAAACTGTAAAAATGTAGCATGTACATGTAGCACCATTTAAGAAACAGTTTTAATATAACAAATAATTTATAACCTGAGATATATGGAGATAATTTTGTTTCTGTATTTGTCAATCAGAAATGATACCGTAGCATTTTTTTTTTGCAATTAAAAATGATAGATTTGCAACTAAAAAAGAGATCTGACAGCAAAAGACAGTAAGATGCAAAATCACGCATTTTTGTTTGTAACTTCAAAGTGTGTAACCTGGTGTTTGTCTGTGTTCTGTGTCAAAGAGTTTGATATTGAAGATCTGAGCACGGATCAGCTGAGCTGCTGCACAGCTTTAGCAGTGTGTGTTTTATAACATTAACAATAAAACAATAACACTTTACATCATGGATCACTAATAAAGTGGTAGTTATATGGTCATTTTGATGTCATTTCATAGTAATAGTGCCTTTGTAACTGCTTATTACATGGGATTTCCATGCCGTTTCTAGGTAATAGTGATAGACAGCTTCCATTTCAAATATAATAAAAATGGAAATTATTTGAAATTAATCTGTCATTATTGAAATGATGAGTCCAGGATTTACTTGAATTCAGTATTTTATTTAAACATAAACATAACATAACAACAGATAAACATATTAACTTTATTTTATCACTGGCTCATTTAAACTACAATGTCAGGGACCATATCACAGAACATACAACACACGAATAAATGCTGAGCATGTACAGTATCATGTAACATGCATGAAATATTCAGCCATGAGTTACTTATTTATTCATTTTCTAGTTTAAAAAAAAAATTTCTCTAGCTGAGTCTGAGTCTTTGTCTAATTCTCTGATTCTCAGTTTTTTTTTTTCCATCAGGTCCCTTTCAACCCCAAAAACATTGTAACAGTAGTTCAATTATAACTTCTATTGAAAGAAACATCAATATTGCTTCTCTTTGAATAATTTGTTGTCCAAATTAAAAACACATTTTTGCTTGAACCATACAAACAAAACCAACAGGACACGTGTCCACATAAAAAGGAGAAATGTGCCATTATCTTACAGGATGACTATGACAATAAAGTTACTTTTCTTAGAACAACAAACACATTTTGGTAAAAAAAAAAAATATATGAACATTTGAACAATATCCATGGATCAATGAGTCTGTTTCCATTGCACATCTCAGAACATTAAAATGCAAACTGTACAAACTGTGTAAAAACAGAAACATTTCTTAAGTTTCTTTTCTAGTCTAATCCTTGTCCATTCTCCAAATTCAAACTCTTTGTCTATTCTAGTGACAGATCAGATCAGATTTGTTTCTTGTACATCTCTAAATGAGTCCTGGCTACTCCCATGCTAAAACATTAGTTCCACCTGCTACATGTTCTAAGATGAAGAAGGAAAAAAAAACACTCAGGAATGACCTCATGCCTCCCCTAGGGACCCCTCAGTTTGGGAAACACTGGCCTAATTAAAGCAGTCTGAGGACCGTCTGCTCCTTGTTGGTTTTATTTATTTATTTTGTTCTTGTTTAACATCTCCTTCTGTGTCTGTGTGTCTGCAGTCTGAATTACAGTGGCATGTGTCTGGCGTCCGATGCCCAGTTCAGTGACTTCCTGGATGGAATGGGACCAGCCCAGTTTGTTGGACGACAGACGTTAGCCACAACATCCATGGGTGAGAATTCTTTTCATTATCACATTGTCTAATACAGAGGTGTCACATGATCTAATCTGGAATGAGTTTTTGAAGTTTAAAAATGACACTGAAGCTCGTGTCATGGTGGTGCAGTGGGTAACACTCATGCCTCACAGCAAGAAGAGCCTGAGTTTGATTCCAATACCAGTTGGTGGGACCTGTCTGTGTGGAGTTTGCATGTTTTTATTTATTTATTTGTAGAACCCTGAATCACATCAAAGTTGTCTCACAGCATAGAGCAGGGGTCGGTAATTACGTTTGTCCACGGGACAGATTTTGTCCAAACCATTACATGGCGGGGAACAAACAAAACAATTTAATTAACAGGAGACAATGAAAATGATACGAAGGTGCTCGTGAAATGACACAACAGACAGATATTCAAGGACTGATGGGGGTTAAATTTACTGACTGACCATTAGGGGCACTAGTAATTACCTGCACGTTTGTTAAAAAACAACGACCACCCCACGCACACATTTCCACCTGTTACTATTTGTTGAAGTGACAGAGCTGATGTTTGACGCACGAGACAAATAAACTGACCAAAACATCCAGACCTGCCTGAGGATTAAAGTGACGTTTATTTCACTAGACATCCATAAAATAGTGACGAGAGGGAAATGTCACTTTTCACACTAGATGAAAAGTTATTGTGTCTGAAATCTGAACTGTATTTTACTGGATGTGTCTGGACGTAACTCAGGTGTCCTGTAAACATGTCTGCTCTGTCGTTTCCAGGCAGCCCATGATCGAGTGGATTCAATGTTTTTGCTCTGATTTGCTTCAGACAGTTCAATGTATTGTTATCATTAGAGCCCTCCACTCCCACAGCACCCAGTGCAGCGTGGGACACATTTTGAAAGCTCACTACGGTAGTGGTGATAAACTGCAGTCCTGCAAACTAAAAACAGGTTTAAAATAAAAGATAGAAATTATTCATTTTGACTATCATATATACTTGAGATGGGGGGGGGGATCCAGCACAGAACCCTGACCCGCCCAGGTTGAATCCCCCAGGCGGACCCCACCCATTTATCTCTCAACGGTTTCACTCCCTCTTGAATTCTCTATTCAAAGTTTTTTAAACTTTCCCTTAAGATACTTTTCAACTATCAGTCTCGTGTTGGTATTTAGCCTTAGATGGACTTAGGCTGACACATTTTACACTCACCTCTGAATCATGCAGGACTTGTGGGTGGGAGTGGGACTGTGTTCTGCTCAGACCTCTATTATGGGCTTATATTTGTTATGTCATCACAGTCACATAAAAGCCTAAATAACACACACGTTATGTTTGAAACTTGTACTACTGACATTTCTGTTTCTATGTCTGGTTTGTTTGAAAGAAGTATTTTAATTTTCACAATAATATGACGCCTATGGGCACGGTGGTGCAGTGGTTAGCACTCGTGCCTCACAGCAAGAAGGACCCTGGTTCAAATCCCACACCAGACCTTTCTGTGTGGAGTTTGCATGTCCTCCCCGTGTCCTCGTGGGTTTTCGCCGGGCACTCCGGTTTCCTCCCACCATCCAAACACATGCACTGATAGGTTAATTGGTTAATCTAAAATTGGCCAAAATTGTGAATGTGAGAGTGATTGTTTGTCTATGTATGTCAGCCCTGAGATGAACTGGCGTCTCATACAGGGTGTACCCCGCCTTCGCCCATTGTAGCTGGATTAGACCCCCAGTGACCCCCGCGACCCTAGTGAGGATAAAGCAGGTTCAGATAATGAATGAATGAATGAATGACGCCTATGTCCGTTGTTTGAGTGACAGTGTGTTCTAGATACTATTGTAATTTCAGTACCAGGTGCTGTCCACTGACATCATGAGTTTTTAACTGTTGAGCGTCCACTTATTCACCCTCGTATCCAGATATAACAAATAAGATTTTAGAGATCAATTGAAATGTTTCTATTCTAAAAAAAATAATAATTACGTTTCCAAATAAAAAGCATTTTGAGACTCTCAGTCCATTTTTTTAAAAGTATAATTTATTTATTTTTTATTCTCTAGTTCAAACAATCTCATTGACTGTTAATTGCTGACCTATGGCATAGAGATTTACAGAGTTAGTTTGAAATCCATAAACAAGTAATGAAATACACAATAATGAATAAAGAAATAATAATGTCCCAGGCATTCCCTGTCCTTACACCCTCCTTCTTCATAAAGAAAAACTCCAAAAATCTAAATTGCCCATAAGTGTGAATGTGACAGTAATTGTTTGTGTCTATATGTTCAGCCCAAATCTGTAGATGCTAGAATTTCACTCTGTGGTTAAAAATACATTAGGTAACATAAACCATATGAATTGGATGCTATTAATTTTACAGTAAACAGATGATTAATGTAAATAACTGTTGGATTTTTTTTACTCATGATTTTTTTTTTTCATTTATCTTTTTCTGAGCAATACAGTGCTTACATAAAAGTGGAATTACAGCGCATACATTATACATTAGATTATATATTTTTCCCCCATGCTCAAACCAACCATAAGGCCCTTAAAATGGAGCAACAGCAGGAAAATGAATATTATAAAAAAGTCTCTGTGCAGTAGAAAAGTACAACAAGTAATATATATATATATATATATATATATATATATATATATATATATATATATATATATATATATATATATATATATATATATATATATATATATATACATATATATATATATATATATATATATATATATATATATATATATATATATATATATGAAGACAAAAATCAACACCTAAACAGTATTCGTAAAAATTTTAAATAAAAAGATGAGGATTAGGAGTGTGATATGAAAGCCAAATCCAACTTATAAACTATAGGTTTTTCTCCTTCTGAAAGAAGTACTAATGTCAGGAGTTTAAATGAAAAATAATGAATAGCGAAAAGAACTGAATAAAATGACAGGGTTTTTTTTGTACTGTAACAGAATCAAGTGACCCATGAAATCAGTTCTAATCAATTGTAAAAAAAAAAAAAAAAAAAGACTTGTGTGGTTCTGCTGGGTTGTTATCAGTGTCCCTAGTCCTCAGTATACAGTGATATATTATTATGGTCTGTCCCCTGAGCGGTGATGGACTGCAAGTGGGTCACTTTCAGACTTCGTCATTGACCCAACAGTCATGTCCACTCCAATATTGTATAATGTCAGAGGACATAGTGTGGGGACAGTTTAGATGAGGGGTGTCAAATGTCAAACAGGTCTGCAGAAGGATCCACTCTGGCCCTTCATTACAAACATTTACACTGAACTTCACAACCATGTTTTTTTACTATCCTTATGTTCCAGTCCTGGCACGTAGATGATGTTATTTTAATAACACCTATAAATACACTAATGCACCTCCACTTGTCACCCATCAGATGAAAGCGAACAAACTCATCTTCCCAATATATAAAGTATTCTGAAGTGCAACAGCAACACCATATACACAAATGGATATTTTCCAGAAAAGCCAAACATGACAAATTTGGCTTCTTTTACTTTTAAAGGTTGTCATCTAATGAATCACCTATCGATCCAGACGAACGTAGACTCATTTTTGTTGTACTGTAACACTCCAGTGAACATAATCCAGTAATTAAGTTCAAAACACATTTCAAATCCAAAAAGACACAGAAAGTGCATGAATATTTGTCCAACCTGAGATCTATTTTGGTGATTATTTTTTCATTTTTCACAACATTTTCAGCATTTTTTGCAAAAATGTGTATTTGAAGCATTCAACATGTTTTCCCAAAAAATTTCCAAATGTAGCCACTTTTGAAAAATTGATAATTCCCTCAAAGTCCCCTCTATAGAAGACATAAACATAACCATAGAAAAAAGCTGTAAAACTAACATTTTTAATTATCAAGTTGTCAACTTTGAACTGTAAAGTGCCAAGACATTGGCATCCATACTGTACCTGCCAAATGCAGCTGCATACACCCTGGTTTTCAGAAAAAAATTAAGGTGTGTGTGTGTGTGGGGGGGGGGGGGGGTAAATGTCTTTGTGTTCTACAATTTTTTAGTCTACAGTTGTTGTTTTTTTGTCTTTTGAATAAACAGCAAAAGTGAATGTTTTAAACCCGACCCACAGGGTGTAACCTTTATAGAGAGCCCATTCTTTTGTCTTTGAAAAACAGATTTCACTCTAATTTAAAAACAGTTTTTTCAGGAATTTTAAGCCAAATCACCCTGAAATGGCAAAGGCTTAACACGCTTTGTCTTTGCTTTTTGTAACATTCATTCATCAACATCTGTTTTTTGGTTTCTTTATTTTGTTCATGTGACTGTTGTGCAAAAAGCTCTTTCTTTTGCAGTTTTGCCAATACACCCATTTCACTATGCCCTGAAATACCACCTCTTGCAACTTTATAAACTTTGCATCCTTTTACCATTAGCCACATTTTTAAGCACATGATCCATGGAAAAGTGACGAGTGAAGGACACTGCAGCTGTTTTATGCATAGTCACATCTGTCTGATGCTAACGTGTCCCCTTCCTTCTCCCACCCAGGTGACGTGGAAATCGGTTTAATGGAGAGGAACGGAGGTCTGGAGGTGGAGGTGGTCCAGGCCAGAGGACTCACCATGAAACCTGGTTCCAAGGGACCCCCTGGTCAGTTCAAAGTTACAACACAATAGTACGATTTAGTCATGTCGTCCTCTAGAGAATGAACCATGAGAAAGCAAACACACATTGATTATCTAATACACATCTACAGTATAATCATATGTATGTATCTGTATCCGGAAAAACAGAGGAGTGGAAGTTATGAAAGATGCATGAGTGAAGAGGGCAGTTTTCAGTGTTCAGGGAGTTAAGGCGCAGCTCAGAGACAGGATGAGGCTAAATAAGTAACAGCATTATTTCCTGTTGTTGTTTCTTTGTGAAATATGCAGCTGTTGTTCTGGATTTATGTTGGACCGTATAATATTAAAATAAAAAAAACAACAACATACATACATACATAAATAACTATAAACTCCAGGATCCTACTCATCAATGGGTTTTTTTTTCCTTCACATTTATATCATTGTTAAATTCTCCTAAAATTGGACCAGATTTCTGTTTTTATTTTTCCTTGTTTTCTGCTAGGCTGTTGTACTGTAATTGTGTTAGAGGATCTGGTCCAGAAGTTTATCAGAACTTAGTGTATTTTCTCCAATAGGACCTGGGCACAGGTGGAATCCAGTACTAACCAACCTTTTTTGGCTCATGAGCCCATTTTAATATCACAAATGTCTGGCAACCAAAGACATTTTGAATGTCTGGGGTTGCCAGAAACCTTTGTTTTTTTTTGGTAGGAATAATTTGTTTTTGATCATGTAATAGTTTCCTGTACTATGTTGCAAATAAATATTAATTTTAGATTCAATTTATGATATATATATATATATATATATATATATATATATATATATATATATATATATATATATATATATATATATATATATATATATATATATATATATATATATATATATATATATATATAAGGTGTATAGTTTTGGATGGAGAAAGAAAAAGCCAAATGTGGATTACTGACAAAGTCAGATTTTTATTTTCCTTGCTCAGAACATGTACAGTCAGTCCAGCTTTTATTTATAAGGCTGACAATTAATACTGAACAAATAATAACTCAAACTATGAATTATGTGACCACGGTGAACATTTGACACATAAACAGTACCACAGTGCTTCAGTTTCAGCTTCACAGTTTATCTTTTATAGATCGTGACTCTCAACTTACTATGTGTTTTTATTAGTGAGGTTTTATCTTTGTTTGTCAATTACTAGAAATTTCAGGTGACCCCATTTGAATTTAAAGCGACCCTACGTGGATCCTGACCCCAAAGTTGAAAAGCACTCCACTGGTGTGTCTGTTTTTGGATTGCACAACAACACAACATTATCTCTGACTATAGTTCCTCTCTTTGGTTGCATAAGCTTCAAACTATCATTGATTGTAATTGCATAAGAATAAAACTGCTTTGACAAGAAAAAAACTAAATGATAAAACAATGATAGTGAACAGGAGGAGAATGACATAAGCAGAATAGAAAATACACCAAGAAGCTTTTATGTAAATGAAAAGAGAAGAGGAGATAAAAGGAGAAGCTGAATAAAGACAAAGGAAAGACTTGATCCACATTTGAGAGTCAAGATCTGTGCTTTCACCATAGTGTGTGTGTGTGTGTGTGTGTGTGTGTGTGTGTGTGTGTGTGTGTGTGTGTGTAACAAATATATGCAACCATTACAACAATCAGATGTCATTTGAATGGTTAATGTAGTTTACTTTTCTACCTTAGAAGCCTCTTTTACTTTTTCTCCATAGAATAGAATAGAATAGAATTACTTTATTGATTCACAATTGGGATATTGCTTTGTGACAACAGCAGTGTTTACATAGTCAGTAAAAAACAAACAAACAAAGGGAGGTGCAAAGTAAGTAAGTAAGGTACAATGACATATTAAAGTGTAAGCAGAGATAACTATAGTGTAAAGTGAGTAAAAGAATGTAATTACAGTATTATTGTCAGAAAGTGCATATGTAAAACAAAAATAAAATGTGTGATTATGATCTGTTGAACAATGTGATGGCCTGTGGGAGGAAGGATATCCTGAATGTGTCTGTCTGCCAGGAGCTGTTACAGTCTGTTTAAAAAAGTGTGGTGGGAACCGTTGTCTTCTTTCCCAAAACCCTCATGTTCCCCAGAATAATCGTCGGTACCGCTGGCTTATGTCTTCTCCTTTTCTCCCTCCTTTTGACCCCCTGCTCTGCAGCCCCAGCGTCTCCTCTGGTGTAAAGACTTCAAACAACCTCCATTCACCTTAACCCCCCGGTAATTTGAATTTGTCTTCAGATTACCAGGCAGTAACTTGAAATGGGGGCTTGAAGTCTTTACACCAGGACTGCAGGTCTGTCTCCAGGCAACAGCACAGGCTTACACACTGTGATCAGCTGATCCTGCCTGTAAACAAGGCGTCTGACGGCTGCATGGTTCACAGTTACAGAGGAGTATTAAAAGTAAAAGCAGAACCAGGAGAAAAGTACACTGTAAACATTCTGAATAAATAGTTATGCTTCTGCATAATGGTCTTTGTTTAGTAAATCACATTAAGGGTTAGCTCAAAGTTCTGCAAAATCTGTGAAAAATAAACAAGGAAAGAAATATGACACTTGATCTGTCTCTCAGTTCAGATATTTGGTCATTCATTTTATATTGGACCTACAATTTTGTAGCCATCAAAGTTAATCCCACTCTGTCCTAGTCGGTCTGTTGTTTTTTTGGGGGGGGTTTTTCTGAGGAGGTAAAACCAGCTTCAAAACTGAACCCATTCAGATCCTCAGACGGTTCTATAAATGTTCTCACCTGGTTGTGACTTTGCAGCATTTTGCAGAATCATGCAGGGAGTTTCATTAAGTTACTCCGTCCTGTGAACTGGTCAGTCCTCAGTGTCCTCCTCTTGTCATTTGTATCTAAATGAACCTTTACCTTTTGAACATTGATGTTTTTGCAGTCAACACTGAGTTCAGATGTGACTTGTTTCTTGCGTGTGTGTCATTTCAGCGGCCTACATTAAGGTTTACCTCCTGGAGAACGGTGTGTGTGTGGCCAAGAAGAAGACCAAGTCAGTGAGGAAGTCTTTGGACCCTCTGTACAACCAGGTCCTGGTCTTCACTGAGAGTCCACAGGGGAAAGTAGTCCAGGTAAGATACAATCAACATGAAACCTTTAGGACATTAATTTATTTATAAGTATATTAAAAACACATTATTGTGTTTTTACTTTCAAGCAGGTGTTAATTAAACCCTTTGATGCATGAATTATGAGAACCTTGGTCAAGATTTTTTTCCTCAGTGTTTTTATTCCTCATTAGGCCTGAAAAAAGCAATGTGATTGAAATTTTTTTAATGAACCTATGTATTATGGAGTTACAAAAATGTCCATTCAGCTGGAAAACATGTATTTAATAAGCTTTGAAGCAAAGAAACATGTATTTAAAATGCAATATCAGAACACTATGAAATAAAAACAATTTTAATGCAGTTTTAGTTTAAGTGGAGGTTGTTAACTTGACCAAAATATGTAAAATATGAGTATGATGCAAATTTGCAACAGCAGGCATTATGGTCTATAATGTTTCGACAATGAAAAAGTAATAAAACAAGTTTTCTATGTCAGGAGATGGACATGGTTTTATTGATGCCACAAAGTTGTGGCAAAAGTGTGCATAAGGGGAAGCAGTTATAATTGACCACGTGTCCTTAAATGGTCCTCAGGATGAAAAAAAAAAAACATCTGAGTCCAACATCAGAGGAGCAACAGGGGAGTGGAAAAAGCAAACTGATAACCCTAATCACATTCCAGAACATCCTGAAATAGAAGAACATCTCCACAGGGTCATGTGGACAGACCAATGTCAGCTGGGTTCCTTTACCTGAATCTGTGAAAAAACTCAGGTTCAGGTGTTGAAGTGGAAACGCCTCCAGTGTTACACACATCAAACACCATGACACTAGTGATTGCAGCACATTTCATCTGTTTTTTCACTGATGTTATCTCCTTTCTGCTCTTCTTTTCCATCCTCCACTTGTTCTTCCTTATCCTCTGTTCAGATGCTCCTGCTGTTTGGTCTCTGATTCATTCCATTCATTCCCAGAGATATATATATATATATATATGTACATATATAAAAAAATAAAATAAAAAATGTTCCTCTCGCCCCACGTGGGCGGTGTCTCCTTCAGACTCGGGTCCTCTACCAGAGGCCTGGGAGCCTGAGGGTTCTGCGCAGGATCTTAGCTGTTCCTAGCAATGCGCTCTTTTGTACAGAGATCTCTGATGTTGTTCCTGGTATCTGCTGGAGCCATTCTCCCAGCTTGGGGGTCACTGCCCCTAGTGCTCCGATCACTACTGGTACCACTGTTGCCTTCACACTCCACATTTTCTCTAACTCCTCTTTCAGCCCTTGGTATTTCTCAAGCTTCTCATGTTCTTTCTTTCTGATGTTGCTATCACTGAGGACTGCTACATCTATCACCACCACTGTCTTCTCATGTTTATCCACCACCACGATGTCAGGCTGATTGGCCATCACCATCTTGTCAGTCTGGATCTGGAAATCCCACAGGATCTTGGGCTGTTTGTTCTCTGTCACCTTTGGGGGGTTGTCCCATCTTGACCCTGGGACCTCCAGTCCATACTCTTTACAGATGTTCCTGTACAGTATGCCCGCTACCTGGTTATGCCTCTCCATGTATGCCTTGCCTGCCAGCATCTTACACCCTGCTGTGATGTGCTAGACTGTTTCAGGGGCTTCTCTACACAGCCTACACCTGGGGTCCTGTCTGATGTGGTAGACCCCAGCCTCTATTGCTCTGGTGTATATATATATATATATATATATATATATATATATATATCCCTTTTTTTACTACAAAAATACAAAACTCTCCTGAAAAATAGGGAAAACAATCCTTGATTATATCATGGAATATGTAGAGTTTTACATGATATTACTGTATATGGTGAAATTGCAGGAATTCTCAAAAAGTGTGTGAAGTTGCAAAAAATATGAAGGAAAAACGATTAAAAAAATTCAGAGAATGCCTAATCTCACCCCTATTTTGTGCCAATCTCAAGTTTCTATGACAACACATTTTATGATATGGTGACCTTGACCTTTGACCTACATTCACAAAAATGTTATGGGATCTATTCTGGACCACCTCACACCTTTCCTGAAAATTTCATGCAAATTGGTCCAGCAGTTTTTGCATTAAGGATAAAGAATATTTTGTTGGTTTTACCCGCAATCATCCTCATGTAAACAGCCCCAAAACTTCTCTTTTGTGTGTGTGTGTGTTGGGGGGGGGGGGGGGTATTATACTACTACCCATGTCAAGTTACAATGCAATATTTTTTTTACTTTATTCTGAAAACAATGTGAATTAGGAAATCATGAGTGTCCCACATAGTCCATGTATTTAGTGTAGTTCAAAAATATCCTATTATTACTGTAAATATGTGCAAACCCTCACATCATGTGCATCATGTACAATCATATAATCATGTCTTTCTGCAGACACTACAAAACTGTCACAGTAGAAGAAAACATTTTACAGAGATCAGTTAATACTTTATTCAATCAATACTTTTATTACTGCAGTTTATTTCTACTTTATTTCACAACATCTCTCTCTCTCTTCACACATCACTATATGATAATAATTAAATGCATGAAATGTATGACAAAACTAAATAAATAATATTTCAGGTGAATATAGTGTCTCAGCTTTGGTTGTAAGTGATTGGTTCAGGAAATACAACCTTTATTGTCATGGTTACAGTAATTAACACATGCTACAAGGTTATGAAATGGTGACAGATAAAAGACATAATGTCTTCTTCTCAGTGTGAATTGAACTGGTCGGGGTCTGCAGTGTCATTAAGCTGTTCCATTGTTGAACTGGCCTTTTTCTTCTTCCTCATTTCCTGCTTTTCTTCTCTAGTCTACATCTTTTAACTCGTAGTCTTTATTTTCCTCTTCCTTTACCTCACAGCTAATTTAAAATTTCTTTCTTTTTCCATTTGTCTGTTTTTGTAACATTTGTGTCTTCATTCTCTCTTCCTACCTCCCTCTTGTTGTTTTCTTTCATTTACGTCACATTGTGAAGATAATTCATAATTGTAGTTATTATTGTTGTTCTCATATGATCCTTTCCTTTCCACCATCCAGTCTTCACCAACAATGTTTTCAATTCTTTGTAGTTTGAGCTATCCTTTATTTTTGGAATATATTGATTTTAAAAAAAATAATAAATCAATTAAATGATTATTTGACTGATAAATAACTTTATTTAACCTTTATTCCAGAACCAGCTGTAATATCAACCACAAAAAGTATAACAGTAAATATATAAAAATAATGAAAGGATATATAAAACATATCTATAGAAATAACAACAGAGTGACTGAACATGGAACTGACATCCAACTGTGTGTTGTTCGTTGTTTTGTGTGCATCACAATAAGCATCTGTGTGAAACACGATAGTAGAACCAATGTTTAAAAGTGGTGAGATTAAGGAAACAAAGCTTTGTTTTAAGAAATTAGAATCAAATATTTTTTTAATTCATTCAAACTAATTAATCACTGGATTGTTTCATCCTTAGTTTCTTTTTCTTGATACCTTCATTTTTTTCATTGTCTATATTCTTGGGTTTACGTTTGTTTCCTCTAATCACATAAAGTTACTGGTGCTGCTGCTGCTGTGTGTGTGTGTGTGTGTGTGTGTGTGTGTGTGTGTGTGTGTGTGTGTGTGTGTGTGTGATCCACCACCACAGACTCTGGCTGATCAACCTCCAGGTTTTGTTTTCTGACTTTGTAATGATTTTGCTTCTGTTTTTATTAAGTCCGTTCTCCCTTCAACACCAAACATCTGAGTTCTTTGTCCACCTCACCCATCATGACAGAGGCCTGGTAAATACATGAATTAGTTTTTTCTGGAAGTCCCCATAAAGCATGAGGGAAACAGGTGCAAAGCAAAACATTTTTCAAAGATTTGAAGATCTGTTTAGTTTTTTTTAAAAGTACTTATTTGTATGTATTTTTTTTAAATGATTTATTTCTTTTTCATTTTTTTAATAGTATGAATTAATATAATGGTAGATTTTGTATCTTTTTGAAAATTTAATTTTAACCAAAAAAAAAAAAAAGATGTCTTTACAATCACTACCCAATGGCCACATGATTACAAACTTGGTCCTCATGAGAAATGGAAACCAGTGTGTGTGTGTGTGTGTGTGTGTGTGTGTGTGTGTGTGTGTGTTTTGGGGATGATCAGCCCAGTGTGCTCACGGCGTCCTGCAGCCCCTCCCCCAGCTGTTGTCACTGTGGAATGAGCCACTAAAACTCCTCCCTCTCCATGATCTGCTGTCCTTGGAGTTTCATCAAACCCATTCATGCTGGAAAATGACAATTGCTGAACTCAGCGGCGCTTTCCCATTTGTCACTTTCTAAATGTACCAGAGCTGAGTGCTGCTCCAGTCTGAAAAAGCAGAGGTTCTTGTTCCTTTTTTAATAACTTCTGTTTAGTCCAAATGCATTCATTCTTCCAGTTTAATCCATTCAGGTACAGACTCTGTATGGTTTTACATCAATACAATAATACAACCACAGACCACACCTCTACTGTAATTCTGTTTAAATATGTTGTTTTACACATAATACTTGCTATTTTATCTATTTATAAATACTATTTTATATCTAATATCCATATCCAGTTCCCACATTTACATTTTAGAAGGCTTTATAATATGGTAATAACCACTGCCACAGTACTGTGGCACACAGTAATGGTTTGTCTATTACCACATTAACATTTGTATGAGAACCAATCAAAGCTACTGTTACATCAACTCATTATCCTCTTGTTGCCATAGTACTGTGATGATATATCATATAAATTAGTGAGTTCTTTTGTGCATTTTGCTACCACAGTACTGTGGCAGTTGATGGAAAAAATGCCAAATTAGTGATGATATATAGTACAGAATATTACTTATTGTTCTAAATATTCTATATGTTGTTTTCTAGTGCTCTTTGCTCTGGATTAGGGGTGTCAAACTCCAGTCCTTGGGGTCCAGTGTCCTGCATGTTTTAGATGTTTCACTCTTCTATCACACCTGGAAACCATTCCATTATTCCATTATCTTCTGAAGAGATAGTGATGAGTGGCTGGTTATTAACTCTGATGCCTTCTGAATGGATGGTTTGGTGTAAATATTCCAAAAAATTCAACCATTCTCCTTTCTTCTTCTTCTTCTTCTTCTTCTTTTGTTTTTGCAGTGTTTTTACTGAGTTTTAAGTCGAAGTATCATCAGTCATCCTAAAATACTGAAAATGTTTCTGCTCATCCATCTGATGCATAGGTAGCACCAATGAGACAAATTCGCCATCAACTATCCTCCTTGTAGTAGTAGTAGTCGTAGTAGTAGTAGTAGTAGTAAAACTTTATTATCCCTGTGAACGGCAATTTGCAACAACAACACACAGACAAACAAACACACAAGAAAAACATAAGTGCACAACAAGTCCAACATGGAGCCGATCAACGCACGTTGTTGACTCATCCAATCAAGTTTTTGAGTGTATTTGTCCTGTACCTCAGAACAGCTTGAACTCCTCATACAGAGGGTGTTTGGGGTCAGCCAGAATTGCTTTGGCTTTTTTGATTCCCCTGATTCTGTATAAAACAGAGAGCTCATGGAGGCGCTCCTCACAACACTATTTAAATGATTTTTGTCCTTTACAGTTAAAGACACAAACCAGCAAATAAAAGAGAACGTTAAAAGAAATTCAATAAAACAAGAATAAAACATTCTCATATAAAAGCATCAACATTAAAACTTCTCAATTTCTGTTAAAAAAAAAAATACATACGCTGGTGAGTCTTTGTGCAAATAGCACCAGTGTTCACCTCAAAGGACAATGTGTTGTCAATAACAGTGCCTAAGTATTTATATCAACTGCCTGGCCATGGATAAAAAGTGTATTGTATTAAGTGGGAGCACACTCCAGCGTCTTGTGTGCCTATTTCTGGTCCGTTTTTCATGCCTCCACAGTAAATACATCAAAATCAGTGCTTCAATAGACGCCATGTTTCTTGAACACTCAGCAATGTGACTCGTTACCGCCCCCGAGAGGATTTCATACGCAACATCCATAATACGGACAGAGGCATAAATACCACCTCCGGGAGCAATTTTGTCTGGTTCCAGAGGTATAAATAAGGCTTTAGATAGATGCAGTAGTGTGCAGTGGGACTTCTTAGTTCTGTATCAGTTCTGAGCTGTGGTTCTGTGGTATTCTGAACTCTGAACTTTGTCCCAGTGGCTTATTTATATCACTGTCAGATAGGGGTGTGGCGAGATCTCGTGTGATGAGATCTCGCGAGATGTAATTTGGGGAGAATTCTCGTTGCGTTAAAATTCTGTCTCATGAGATTTGTTATGATGATGTCAGAAAACACAGGTTTTGCTATTGACACGCCCCCCCACCACTTTCAAATGGTTTGTTTGGCAGCATTTTAGCTTTTCCTGGCAGAAATTATAAATGGAAAGAGAGTGAGTGATAAGACGCGGACAATATGCAAACTGTGACCGTGCAACATTATGTGCTCCGTCATCTTCTGCCCGAGCGTGCTTTCTCTCACTCTCTCTTTCTCTCTCTCACTTTCTCTCTCTCCCCGTCTCTTACTGTATGTCAGGAGTGTGTGAAGCGTGGCTCTCCTACGACGCACTGTTTAAACTGGACATTATTTGGACCTCACTATCCAGCTGTTTCCCCGTGTTGTGTGTTCACCCCCAGGTGCAAACAACAGCTAATATGAGCACAACACAGAGACATTTCCAGCACCACCACAGCTCAGTACTCAAATCAACAACTGCGCCTGCCAAGAAAACACCAAAAAAAAAAACACAACACTGACAAACATATTCACACCTCACGTTTGATTTTGAAAAAAGGAGAAATGTATACTTTTATTTATTTTATTTTAACTTTTGTAACATTTTATTTGAGTAATTGGTAGAGGAAGAAGTGACATTTTTGTCAGTGACATACTTGGTTTTACACTATTTTCAGTCTGTATTTCAGTCTGCACTTGGAAAAAAAGAGAAATATATAATTTTTTAAAATTTTATTTTAACTTTTATAACATTTTATTTTAGTATCAATTTGTAGAGGAATAAGTTAATTAAGAAGTTCATTAAAAGTTAACGCTTACAGAGTTATAAAATCCATGTGCAACTCAGTTTAGTCTGTCCATTCATATAATTTGTAATTTAGTTTTCTTAAAATCTCGTCTCAATCTCGTGAAACCAATCTCGTGTCTCGTCTCATGAGCTGAGTGTCTTGTCACACCCCTACTGTCAGATATACCCAGCTGTACCACAGGTAGCTGCTTAAACGCCTACCTTGTAATTATTGTTTGACCTTTTCCTCTTCTTATCACAGACTCACTGATGGTTTTCTCTGTTTTTCTTTTTCTGTATCTTGTCATGCACTAAGTTTGTGTTTGTGGTTTTAATGTGAAGCTTATCTTGATGTCATTGGAGCCATAAATAATTCAGTTTGGCTCCGTGACATTTCCTACCAGGTCCAAATTCAGGTTTTTTTTAATACCAAATCAGCTCTTGCATGTTGAATTTACTGAGGTTAAAAGAGACAATATAAGTTGGACTTAGACAGATCCCTGCACATCCTTCTTCACTTACGTATCTGACTTTCTAATTCAACCTGTATAGTTTATGACACACAGGAACAGACAAACCACTTTCCCTGTCATGAAAATAAAAATACAAATAAAAAGGTGTAGCACAAATGTCAGAGAAGAAACACACACAGTAACATCCTGATGGTTTCAGCACAGGCCCATTGTAACATATCGACCTGACGGGCACTTACACATGTACTGTAAGTGTAAGGCTCCCTATAGGAGCCCCATGCTCATCTGTATGACCATCATACTTATATGATAGATACCCTTCAAATGAGTTGAATGACTTTATTAATATATTATTATTTATTATTAAATATATTTTTTGTACTGTAACTTTCACATTAATTTTATATGTATATGTATATATATATATATATATATATATATATATATATATATATATATAGTGCACTAGATTTGCTTGATTTGATGAACTAGATCTTATTATTTTAGACTGAAATTTGAAAATAATTTTACAGATTTTTAAAACAAATTTGTACTAGAATTTGAACAGAAAAATAATTCAAGACAACTTGAAACCTTTCTTCATTAGTGTTGAATTGCCCATTAGAGTGTTGTAAAAAAGTGTTGTGTCGCCCAGTGATTTCAGTACGTACGTATATATATATATATATATATATATATATATATATATATATATACGTGTGTGTGTGTATGTATGTATGTATGTATGTATGTATTAAAATTTTCCTGAATGTAAGCTTTTTTTCCTCAATTTCTCTGCTGTTACACATTGGTTCCACTATTATGTTTCACACTGAGGCTTACTGTGATGCACATGATGCCAGGATTAAGTTGAATGTTAAAATCAAAGTTAAAATGTCCTACAATTGAAAGCAGAAGTACATGAGGCAGATGTAGACAAAGAGTGTTTGGCAGGTTCATCCATTGTCTATTTCCACTTATCCTCACTTCAATATGCTGTGTGTGTGTGTGTGTGTATGTGTGTGTATGTGTGTGCGGGGGGGGGGGGGGGGTAAATGAAATCCTTTTCTCCCTTTCCAGCACCACCTAAATTGCCATCTGCCTGGGAGTGTATGTGTGTGTTCCAGTTCTTAGACTAGGATCTAGGACATTGTATTTTTATCCTCCACACTCAAAACTCCACCAGTTTCTCTTGTCCTTCCTTGCTCAATCTGTCTTTACTAAAATGCAGTGGTGTGTGTGTGTGTGTGTGTGTGTGTGTGTGGTGAGGGCTTTGTTTGGAGAGCTGACAGCGCGCACACACACACACACACACACAGATTCTTTAAAGATGGAGAGGATAGATTGAAGCAGATTTGACCTGGGAGTCTCAGTGGAAATCAAGATGCAGACACACACACACACACACACACACTCACACTCACATAACAAACAAATACGGACAGATGAACACAGTACATGGGTAGACGTACACACACAGATATTGATTATTCTGTCGCCTGCTTGACAAGATGAAGGGCCATCTGAGATGAGCCGTGATGTTATAAGGATGTCAAGAGACAGAGGACACCTACACACACACCAGTATATACCTGTACACACACACACACGCGCGCACACACACACACAATCCCTCTTCATTTAGTTTAATTGACACCTCAGCCTGCTTCATACTGCTGTAACAGACTCAAACTGTCATGACTGAATGCTTTAAAACACATTTAGAAAGTGTCTGTGTTAACGTTAACGAACCCTGACCTCTTAACCTTCTCACTCTGTCAATTATTGTCTGGTCCTCCACTACCCAGAATGCTTTAGAGGCATGAGTCAAAGAGCTCTCAAGTCACGTAAGTCAGTAACTGTACATGGACAGAAAGATGATGTGAACATTAAATAGCCGCAGACATTAGCTTCTCATCTACATTTTCCATCCAAGGTTAAATTATATATCATTATCCTCATATTATACCGTCTAACCCGTACACTACCAGGGGTCTGTAATACAAAACAATAATGATGAATGTAGGAATATAGTTTTATTTTGGGATACTTGTCATGACTTTGGTTAGTTGAGTTTAAATCATTATTTTTGTTTCTAAAATACCTCACAGATGGTTTTGACTGAATGTCTCACAACATTGATTTTATTTTAGTCGATGACTGTGATTTTCAATGTTCTACCTATGAACATTTCAAAACTATGAGAATAAAGTCATAATTTGGGGGGCGGCCATGGCTCAGTTGGTAGAGTGGGTTGCCCAGTAACTGAAGGGTTGGTGGTTAGAATCCTGTCCTAGTCGGTCTGTTGTGTCCTTGGGCAAGACACTGCACCCTCCAGTATTAAACCTACTTAACACTACACGCTCATACATTAATTACTCCAAAGTGTGTTAATTTTGAACTATGTGAAAACACGTACCCAACATTGATACTCTGACTTTAGTCATGTACAGATTCTACGTGAATGAAAAAACAAAAGCAAGAGTTTATTTAGAAAAAAATCCCACAGTTTTTTAACGTCCAACTTCTCACCCAGTTTGAGTACAGAGGCTGGTGGGCGGAGCTTTTTACTGTCATTATCTTTTAATACTGAAAGGTATCTTACACTTACTGGTGTTGAATTAACTCTAACAGAATCAGTTTACTTTAACACTGAGTATATGACACTGACAGTGTAAAACCAACACTGGACATTATTAATCTTGCCCAACATTGATTTGGTGAGATTATTGTAGTCACTTTGTGTGTGTGTGTGTGTGTGTGTGTGTGTGTGTGTGTGTGTGTGTGTGTGTGTCTGTGTGTGTGTGTGTGTGTGTGTGTGTGTGTTTGTGTGTGTCCGCAGAGACATATCATGCTATGAATAATAATAATAATAATAGTAGTAGTAATCAATGAATACTTGAGATATCACTATGATATTACATAGGCATATACATATAGCTAATGCACATGAGATGCAATGATCCATTGAGTAAAGGTCAAAGTCACAATTAACCAAAAAGTCCAAATCACTCAGTTATAACTCAACAACGGAGGGTCAGAGAACATTCAGATCGGTACCAAACAATGTGGAATGAAGATTTCTACAATTCTCATAATAAGTGTTAACACCTACGACTGATAGTTTTTAAGATCTCTGGAGGTCAAAGGTGACATGTTGCTGTTTGTGTGTGTCAAGCATAGACATATCTCGCTATAATATATATAATCAATTTTGGATATATTGTCATAATATTACACACACTGACGCATATGTAACAAAATTATCAATATTGCGAAAGATCAAAGGTCAAGGTCGCATTTAGCAGAAAGGCCAAAATCACATTATTGGCTCTAATTCAAGAACAGGTTGTCATAGAAACTTGAGATTTGCATAAAATAGAGGCAAGATTCGGCATTCTCTGAATACTTGTCTTGTTAGATTTTCCTCCATTGTCCGGTATTGGAATAAGTCTGAAAGTATTAACAAACCTCTGACACCACAATTTTTACACAGGCAAATTGACATTGATTGTTTTCTGTTTCCACTGTCTCCTGTAGGTGATTGTTTGGGGAAACTACGGCCGCATGGACCGCAAATGCTTCATGGGCGTGGCTCGAATTCTACTGGAGGAGCTGGACCTGAGCAGCATGGTGATCGGCTGGTACAAGCTGTTCCCTACCTCCTCCATGGTGGACCCGACCATGGCGCCACTCATCCGTCACTCCTCTCAGATGTCCCTGGAGAGCACCATCGGCCCTTGCTGTGAGCGATCCTAAAACTCAGCTTAAAGTTTAGACCCTGATTGTCTTGCTGTCTTAGCTTCATCCTAGGACGCAATGCTTTATTTCCTGTAGTCCTGCGCCCTGGAGCAGGTGGGTTTGAAGGATCTGATATAGGGCACTTCAGCAGGTTTAACCGCACTGGAAAACCACTCCACGGTCCAATTTGATACGCTACGATTACTGGAAATGATTGTTTTTTTGATCATTTTGTCTGCTGATGGGACCTTACTGTTGTTTTGCAACGGACCACCAATCTGACTCACAGGACCACGTAGCTCTGTTCAGATTTTGTTTATGAAAAAAAATTTAACTAAAACCTGCTTCATAATCCACTTCTAAGGAGGGCTAGGCTACATCCATCAAATCTACTGGGACCACGGCTCAGCTTTGCTTCAGCTGTGCATCTAGTTCACAGCCTACATTGGGTTTTCATTCCCAGGACTCACCTGTCATCAGTCTGTGTCCCCATTAAGAGGCTGAGCAGACCTGTAAGTGTTCCAGTCTTTCCACCAGTCTGGAGACAGAGCGCTACTACCCTTCAGTTGTCTGTGACACCAGCCTCTTATTGTGCACAAGCATCAGGACCTGGATCTGAGCCCAGCAGGACTACAGAGGACTGAGATAGACCCTTTATCGTAACCAGCCCAGAAGTCTGGGTTCATGAACGCTTTGACTTGAGCTGTTGTTTCTTTCTTTTTGTCTCTCATGTTTTGCCCTTCATTCTTTACAGATAATATGTGTGTCTGTGAGTGACATAGATATAAAAACCAATGGCTACTTCAAGTGCAGGACCATCAGTAAAGCTGGTTTTCAGCTCATGCCAGGTACTTCCCAGGTTTCAATCAGAGACTTTACTAACTTCAGTGTTTCCAAAGACCGTGTGCCATTATGATCCAGAAGTCTGTACATTTACATCCACTATTACTAAACAGTCTGTGACCAGATGCAGCTCTGTGAGTCTTAAAGGTACGTGGTATCAAAGTGATCAGATGCCTCATTTACACCTGGTTGTTTCTTTAATCTTCAGATTAAATAGATAACTGGCTCTGTACAAAGCCATCAATTATGTCTTCTCAGATAGGGTTAGTACATCTATTGTAAAATAATGGATTTTATGCATGGAATATATTGTTTTAAAATGAGAAGAAGCTAATCAAGATGCATGTGGTTAGCTTATGGTAATCTAATGACCCTGTTACTTGGAAACAACATTCATGTGCAATTAAAATGCAGAAGCTATTACAGACATAATCAATGGTAGATTATGTGATTTGCGATGGCATAAGGGATTACCACATGTTGGACAAAGGTTTATTGTGGATTATGGTGAAATTTTACACCAAAGTCTACATCAGGTCATGCAAACAAATTAAGTATGATGAGCGTGCAATTAAATAACCAAGGGTCTAACCAAGGGTTGTCAGATTGAGAAAAACTAATCTGCAAATCCTTAAAAAATACTTAAAAAACAATTTAAGGCTACGTCCAGGCTGCAGCCAAATGTGGGCCAAATTTGATGTATTTATTTTTTGTCCATATGTGACCTATATGATGTAAGATGCTATTTATATGGAAAAAAAGAAAGAAAAGTTTCTTGATCACATTGTAACACGACCAAATGAAACCATTACAGAGCCGGTAAACCCTAACACAGCTGGAGGTACAGGTCTTTTATGTCTGCATGAAGTATGTATCTCTGCCCAGAGGTGATTGGTTATACTGGTAAGACTGAGAAAATCTGGCCTGAAAACAGCACATTTTGTGAAATTTAAAAAAAAAAAAAAAAATCCAAATTTCAAGCCTTGTGCAAGAAGTCAGAAAGTAGATGAATAATTATTAATGTGAAGTAGATCTTACATTACATTCAAACAGTGTGACATGGATTGTATTTCTGTCTTATTTCTAAAGGTTCAGTGTGTAATATTTAGTGACATCTAGTGGTAAAGACAGAACTGTCTGCCCTCATGGTGGTTGTCTATTCAACCTGTGTTTGCTTTGATCCAAGCTTTTTAGATGTAAATCCTTTCTGGATTTATTTTACATTCAAATGTAACAATGAACATGTAGCTCTATAAACCTGGAAACCAAGGCAGTCAGATTCACAATTTTATGCAGTCGTTCCTTATAAATCATACACACTAGGCCTTTTTGGAACCACCAGAGACTGTGTTGACCACAATAATTAATAACATTTGTGCCGAAGTCACTACTAAAAGAACATGGTGTTAACGGAAAGAAAATGGATCACTTTTCCAAATCAGTCTCCACACTTGGGTCAGCCCAGTTTTATTCGTATGGATTAATATTGTAAATTACAAATGTGCCTCAATGCGCTTCAGATTCTATACAAATGACAAAACCCTGAGTGGTTTGAACCTTAGTGTAGTGAAGAACTGAGGACACTAAGACTCTCACCCACTTGTGTAATTGTATCACTCTTATGAGATTACAGCAAGCCACAATGTACGATATACATTTGGGTCCATTTGCATTGTACACATTGCACAAAATGCAAGTTGAATGTAGCTAATGGGTAGACATGAATGTGTATGAATAAAACATTATCAGTATACGCTATCCATCTATTAAAAACAGAAATGTGAAGAAGGAATAGAGCACTTGCCCTTATGGCACTTATATGTGTGGACACGAAGCTAATGTTGGATTACTAATCTGGGAACTGCAATTCCTTCGCTGTATCTTTTGTCTTTTTTGTTGCAGTTGTGCAGGAGAAATCAAAAAGGCAAATTTCATATGTTATTTCCATTGGGCAGTTATCGGACGTACGCAGCCACACTGTCAGATGATCATCCCAAAGATATTGCCACAATTCTCTCACGATTGCTGTGTTTCATTTGAGATGGCTAAATATCACACAGTGTGTAGGAGCCTTTAGTGTAGAACCACACAGGAAAAACCCCTCAGTCTGATACATACCGTATTTTCTGGACTATAAGCCGCAACTTTTTTCATATGTTTTGAACCATGAGGCTTATACAAAGGTGCAACTATTCTGTGGATTTTTCTTCCACCGCTAAGGGCGCTCAAACTGGAATTAGAATCAAAACAAAAAAGAACAATCAATGCAAAGAAGAATAAGATATATTTTCTTTAGCAGATAGAACATGGACGACACATTATCAACTGTTAATTACTGAGGTTGTTCAACTTTGACACAGAAGAAGACGACTTCATGGGTTTCGGTGAAGATAATTAAAGTGATTTGTGATTTAAAACGTGGGAAAATTTAAGATAAATACAGTAAATACTGGTTATTTTTCTCTTGGTTCTGTTCTGGTTTAATCAGCAAAGTTGCTGCCGTGTTAAAAGACACTGTTAGGAAAAAATATGTTCAGGTCCAAACATGTAACTACATTTACAGTTCAAAATCCTTCTGTACATGCAGTAAATATCTGATTTTTCAACATAGATATCTGCCGCTTATATTCTTTTTTTATTATATATTTTTTTAAAATACAGCGGATGCGGCTTACATACCGGTGTGGGTTATAGTCCAGAAAATATGGTAATAAAATTAGAAAATAAATGTTATGCTATGTCTTAATGGTTGGGTTACATAGCAATGTGGTTTCAGCTTATGATGAAACATCCAGGTGTAAATATGTAGCAGGTTTCTTTATCGTAGCATTAAAACATGACAAGATGAAACTTAAAAACAAACAAAAAAAAACTGTTTCCAAAAGCAAAGCAGTGGAGATCGTAGCCTGGTATAAACCATTTGCTGTAAATCCCAGTTAGATGTAGTTAAAGACACTGTAGCTAAAACTTTAGTAGATTTAAGAGTCCTCCTGTCATCCTTTTTTGTTTTTAAATGCAGTGGCGATCAGATGTCTAATAACAGTTTCTACCGTGCCAATTTCTACCAGCAAGTGTCTTCTCTTTCCTCTTCTTCCGTTACCTTGTGGCGTATGCTGCGGTGAGGGAGGAAACAGGAACATGAACTTGCACCGTCTGACAGAGGCTTTCATTCAGGCTGTGCACAGGAGCGTCCCCTTTGATTTTAAATTCCAGGCCTAATCCGCAGAGCACCCCGGCACCTGCTGATTAACTACGCTTCAACCACGGAAGCAGGAAGAAGAAGCAGGAAGGAAGCATGAAATGTACGTTGCATCATCCAAACAAAAGATCTGTCCAGACTGGCAGAAAAAAAGAAAAAAAAAAGAAAAAACGAAGACAAAAATTAACACAAAAATAGGAATATAAAGGGAACACAATGTGCACACTATAGAGAAATTTATAGTTTATTAACTAAACAAAGTATATGTATTTAATTTGGGCACTTTATGATTTTTAATGTCTTTTTATGTGTAAATATTGAGATTGTTATTGTCTTTTGGAGTGAGCCAAAGTTAATCTATAATGACTTAGTTTATTAATGTTAAATCTCTGAAGGAGGGAGCTGATGTCTTTGCTAGTTACCATAAGATTGTAGCATTAGTTGGTAGCATCCGCATGACTGATTAAAACTTATTTAATTAGCTGAAAAACTTGATAAGACTCATGAGCATGGGCTGTATGAACACAGAGACATTGACATGTGTTGACGGATTTGTCAAGAAACGTTTATGTAGCAGTGAAATTAGACTTGATATGAAAGGGTATTAGGGCCACATAAAAAAAAAAAAAAAATGTACCACTACAAGAATAGAATTGTAAAATATCAAGATAAAACCCATAATTTTAATGAAAAAACTTCATGATTTTAAAAGAATGATTATATGAGAATAATATAAGCATATTTCAAGAATAAACCCATAATATTACAAGAATAATGTGGTAATTTAAAAACAGGTTATACTTTCATATTAGCCCACCATCAACACAAACCTATTCTGTGAATCTGTCTTGTGAAACCACTGTAGCTGCAAATCTGTTTGGTTCTTATGATAAAACAAACCCAAACTTGTGATAAATCACTTCAAAGTCCTTAGGCTAACGTTAATGTTTATAATGTTAATGCAGCCTGTTCAATGGCCCATGTACCTGAAACACAAAAACATCTCAAAACGAATGATCTAACTATCAACTTACTGTAATTGGCTCAGTATTTTGCTGTGTCTAAACCCTAAATAAAAGTATAACCTGACAAAATATTTCAAGTTCTCCATTATGTGAGACGTGAGTACAACTCTATCCTCACAAATAATTGATATTTTACCTGCCTCTTTTTAAATTATGATGTTATTCTTGGAATTGTTGGTCAGCTTAACCGTTTGGTAGAGGTAACTTTAAACCCTGATATCTAATTCTAAATTTAAGTCCTTTGACATCAAACTTCTTGGGCAGTCTGATATATTCAGGTCATGCTAGTATACCACCAAGGAAGAAGATCATAAACGTGACAACACCTCTGCTATGATCTTTTGAGTCTATTTTACATAAATAATTGTCATCATGTTCAGGAATACTTTGGTATTCATGTAATAACTTTTTGAAAACATGCTGAACCAAACGATAGAGATGATAGTAAAGGGTTATGAAATGCTAATGCTAACCGCTAATGCTAATCACTAATGCTAATCACTAATGATACAAAGACAAAATAGTTAATACATCTAATTTGAACCAAGTCGCAAATTATGTTGGTAAGGAATAATGTTTGACTTTTAATACTTTAGTTAAATTTAGGGTCAGTAAAAAAAAAAAACATCTATGTTTTTCGTTATAAGAGTCCCTGTGAGGTGGAAAAAGCAAAAAACAACTTTTTTTAAATTGTCATTTTTGTAGTGTGACCAACAAAGGGTTAAGGCTTTAGAATCAAATATGATGACTTCATTATTGACTCTTTTTGTGTTTAACTTTATCCTCATAAAACTATGGGTTTTATCATGATATTTTTTTACTTTATTCTCGTATTCACAAGTGTTTTTATTTTTCTTATGTGGCGCTAATATGCCATCATAGACATGACACAGGTCATTTGGGTTATGTTTTTGTAATGAGGAAAACAAAACATATATAAAAACACATTTTTACCCAATAAAGTGTTTTTGAACCTTGAGTCAAATTCCACTTACACTACTATTAGTTGAAGAAAACCACATGATCCAGAGTGAATTTAACACTCTGAACAAAGTGTGGCCTGAGTTTTGCCAGTAGCAGCAGCAGTTGCAGGGATCTTATGAATACCGTATCTATCTCCAAACAAGTTTAACTAGATTCTGTAAAGCAATAATTAGAAACATCCACTTTTTTTTTTTTTTTTCCCAATCGCTGAGTGTGCACCACACGGAAAACCATACCTTTCTTAAGCCTTGATGAGACAAATCATTTACCTTTAGCCATTTTATCTGCACTTTTGTAAAACATCAAAAAAATAAAAGAAGCGTAATTGCGTTCATTTCTTCGCTGTTGTCGTGCTGTCAAGGAAAATATATGAAGAGGCAGCACATGCAAAAGTCACGCTCAGAATTTTGAATTGTGTGGAGTGCATTTATGTTCCACTGTCATGGTAACAACTTCTGGTGTCGTTTACTTCAGGGACAGTCTCTGGATTGTAAAAACCCAATGTAACATTCACTGCTCATCTGAAAAATGCAGGATCATTTTTCACTAATTCATTGTGTGTGGATCAAATCAGAAGACAGTTATTTATAATGAGGTAATATTAAGGTGGTTGTATAATTATATTAACAAATACTGTATAAACATTAACTCCTATTACTGTGACCCGAGGAATGTGTTTTTGTCTGTATTCTTTTGTGCCAAAACATTTTGAGGGCTGATTTTCCAACTGAGGACCAATGAAAGAGGAAAGTTTACACACTTGGCATTCACTTTTCTTTCTAAGCAGAGCATCCCTCTGGTCTAAATGAACCGCTTTGCATTTAAAAAAGATGAATGTCTGCAGAGGTAACATCATAGAACATCCCTAACCTGTGTCCATCCAGCCTGCAGCACTGGCCTGTCCATACAGTGGACATTATATAGAACATTCAACACTGTTAATAAAGAGCTCATTTAACCCTTTAACACCTGAGCCATGATTCCAGGTAAAGGTGCTGCTGTAAATTACTGTTTATTTCATTGTTCAGTTTTATTTATAAAGCCCCAAATCACAACAAATTTGTCTCACAGGGCTTTTTACAGAAAACACAATCAACTACAAAAATAGATAAAACTGCTGTCAGCATGTGCTTGTGTTCCTGTTCTTCAGTGTCTCTTTCTGTTATTCCATCCTGTTCTGACCCTAAAACACACAAAGCAAAACCAAAGGGCCTCATTTACAACAAATATTCTTGGTCACACTAAAAAAATGTGTGTCCTATTGGTTTGTGTGTCATGGATGATCAACAAAGAAATGTCAACAGACTGCTCTATTTAAATATCTATTTTATGTACACTCCTGGTCGTCATGGAGACAGTACACTGGAATAACTGCTCTGGGATACGTCAGCACTAATGGCAACAGTGCGTTGTAATGATAAAGATGCAAGGAAATGTAACGTTGGAGGAGTTTTGTCATAGAAGGTATTGCGTGACTCCTCCATAAATTATCCCTTAGTTCATCTACAGTAGAAGGTGATACTGTCCATTGCAACTGTTTTTTTCTTCTGTCATCCCAAAAAGGTTGACGTGAGCAGAAAAGACTGGTTGTCTGTTTTGCCTTTGGTTGGCTCTATGCCGCCTCTTTGCCACAACAAATGCAGCTAGTTTCATGTGAAACTGTGCCAGTTAAAAACTGCCTTTCAGAGGTGTTAAATATCAGTCATCACAGTTAGTTTTCAGTTTGTTAATAACATTAATTAAATATTTGAATCTAACAAGCTAAACATGCTAAATAGGTTGTGCAAGATATTTTTGCTGATTTGCCAGATGCAACCCTGTTAGTACTGTAGATAAGCTTCAATGTTTTTCACACACACCTTTAGTAAATCAGGCCCAGGTTTTGACTCAATAAGACACTACAGATACTACATCAATAACAGATTTAGGATGTTCATGGTCAAAACTCAGTGAAAACACAGTTAAAATAACACTGTGGTTGAAAACAAAAACAAAAACCATTTAATTTTATAGTGAGTCAGTCTCACTCACTGTTTTGTGTTTTACCCCCATTACACAGGTGGTGGTTGACACATACAGTTGACACTATTGACACATTTGGAAATTTTAACTATTGAGTACATGGTTAAATTTGTATGAATATTTAAAATAAATCATACATTCAGAATGGCCGCCCCAGATACGCCAGAGGTTAAAGGGTTAAAAGCTAAAATACGTTGTTGCTAAACAGAAGACTTGGTGTGTACAGTGTGCAGCAGACATTGGATGTTCTATGATGGTGACAGCTTGTGTCTGGATTTGGTATTAGCATGTGAAACAGCTGACCTGTGTCACTGTTCACAGGAGAACAGATCATTAATGTCTATCAAGCTTGATTGTATCATTTTGTTCATCTTGTTGTTCACTGGCTTGATTGTGACACTGTACATTTGAAACATAGACTATATTTTGAAACAATACACAGTACAAGACCTCCCAAGAAATGGTTCCAACATACTGACATGGTCACTTAGTGGTGGGTGTTTGTACTAAAACACCACATTTAGCATGTTTCCATCAACTGCTGTGAGTAAGACAAGGCTGGTCTGGGTTGTCAGATGGAGGCGCTGTAGACCAGGTTCCAGAATCTGTTAGTGTTTGTATTTAAAAAATGTTTTTTTAATGCAGTTATTACTGTAAATTAAACCCTAATAGAATGATGACTGTTTATTCAACAGTATTTACTGCTGCTGCTGTAGTTAATGATACCAGTTACTTCCAAACCAATCATTTCTTTGTCAAAACTTTTACTTAAAAAAATTTATTCAACGTTGTCTCTCATGTCACAGCAGTCCAATGCCATATATGTTTCTTCAGGATCTGATGTTGTGAAAGTGTCCAACATAATGAAGCAGTTCAAACTGCTCTGTCAATATATAAAAGCCGTTTCTGTTTTGTTTTTTTTCTTAATCCACTATGATATGTGTTATTTGTAAACTGAACTAAAACTTTTAACCCCTAAAGACCCAGTGTTATTTTTGTACCAGTTCCAAGATTAGTTTTTTTCTTTAAATGAGAATAAATGAGGATAATGAGATTTTTTTTTTTTTTTTTTTTTACAAAACAATTCCCTGTATTTTGCAGTTTTCCACTGCAAATCAGGTATGTTATATTTAATTCACAGATCATACAGATTTTTTTTATAAAAGCTCAGATTAAAGTTAATGGTTATTGGAGCAAAAACAGAGAAAACTGAAGGAAAAAGTTATTTCTCATTAACTGGACAAAACCCCAGTGTGTCCATTCGCTGTCATTGATCGGACTGCACTGGTTTTTACTGGGGAATCAATGTTTTAGAAGGTGACAGTGTTTCCACATTCACTACAGAGCCTCTGAACGACCAAATGAGTCAAATCTGATGACCATGAAAAGATGACAAACTACATTCTACATGTATTGATAGGATTAGTAGATTAACAGGTATTACACAGGTTAGATTACTACATACTGTTAGGTTTGGGTCTTTATGGGTTAATAAATTAACCAAACTGATATTAAACTGGTTGAAAAAAATTGACACATTAAGCCTTTATCAGTCACTCATGCCAATATTCTGACGATCAAAATTTCAATCAACAACATTTCAATGTAACAAGACTTTATTACCCCACCCCAAAAAGGGACGGGGGTATTTTTGGTTCATTTTTCTGTCTGTTTGTCAGCAACTTTACACAAAAACTACTGGACCGAATCCATGAATAGATCCCATTAAATTTTAGTGAATGTAGGTCAAAGGAACATTTGAACAACATTCCTTACATTAATGCTATTACTTTATGGCACCTAACAAAGCAGGTACACTCACTATTCATGTAGAGGTGGACCTTACAGACCCTGGAGACCACATTGGACCTAATATTGTTGACTCACTGTCCTCACTGGAAGCGTTGCTGTCACTGTCTGTGACAGCAATGTTTACAGAAATTACTAACAATAGTCAGTTGCCCCATAAAGGGTAAAAAAGTCTGTAACTGGGACTAAACACACTTCTGTTATTTATTTCTATGATGGATACACATTATGTAGTGCTTCACACTGTGTAGTATTACTCAAACTGAATATCTAAACTAATTTTGGGAAAATTGAATAATAAATCTAAGTAAATATTAAAACTTCTTAGTGATATTAAGATTCTTTTTTTAAATTTACATTAGCTTTTTCCATCTATCTTCTCTAATGCTATACTTCAAATGCCTGAAAGACCGAGTTGATGGAAACATGAAAAGTGCAACTAAAAATTACACAATGAAATTTGCCATTTCAGATTTCATCTGACTGTTTTTACTTTTAGATTTTAAAAAAATAAAGGTGGTATCGACATGATTGACAACTACACATGCCAGCTAATGTCTCAACAGTGAAAAACACAAAAATGGCCAATACTTAAAAGTAAATATATGGATTTAGTTCCAGTTTTTCTGTTGTGGGAGTTTGTACAGTGTTCATTTCTATATATAGTCTATGATTTAAAGGTAAAGAATGAGTTAAAGACCTATGTAAATGTTACATTTAACGTATTCAGCACCAAAAATGTATGTGTTTGCATTCCCCCTTCTTTTGATTGTCTGCCACATGGATGTTAAATATGTGCTACTATTAATTGTATTGTAAGTAGAGGCCTTAAACACACTGGTATACATTTTGTCAGGGCTAAGGACTAAGAAATGTCACATAAAGTATCGAAACAACGCAAAAAAAATTGTCACCATTTCAACCCATTACTTCCAATAATGTCCGTGTCGCCTATGAAGATACTTACCTTTGCGTATGTTCTTAATGAATTTCTGATATTAATGGTATTTCAACGGACTATTTGTGTATTCTCTCACCGCTTCTTGGCGGTGGGTTTAAATGAACATACTGAGCAAAAAAAAAAAAAAAAAAAATGTTTTGCAGCATAGATGTTCAAACATTGGAACCTGTTTCTTAACAAGACTTATTTTATAAATTTAGAGGAATTATACTATTGTTTCCTTATAAATGTTTGATTATAGTAATGTGGTTTTAACAAAGAATAGACTTACACAGAAAAAGAAGAAAAACACAAGACAAAAAAAAATAATAAAACCCAAACCCAGCCATCTGTAAGCATTGGTCTAAGGTTACTTTGGGATTCTGTTTGTAATCTGAACATTCTTTTTAGGTTGTGCTTCTGCATAATGGTCTTTGTTTAGTAAATCACATAAAGGGTAGCTCAAACTTCTGCAAAATCTGTGAAAAATAAACAAGGGGAAAAAATGTCTCTCAGTTCAGATATTTTGGAGCCATCAAAGTTAAGCAAAGCCCTTTTATTGGGCTAAACCAAACTCAGAAATACAGGATGTAATAATGACTTGCACTTAATAATGCAGTCATGGATTTGTCAAGGATTTTGTGTCCAAAAAAGGACGGTTCTGTGTATAACCATGAAGTGATATAGCAGCAGAGGGGATGGATCCACCTCAACCTATTCACCTTTGGATACTTATAGGAATATGGATCATAATCTGTCTAATGTACCTTACTACATTACTATTGGAAGTATTTTATAGTTACATATGTACCCCACTGGTATTCAATCAATATCAATCAATTCACAGCCAGTCTCTTCAAAATGTGTCAAATCTGATATAAGTGAGAATGTTCCAGGCCTGGTACTACTCTAATATGCCTAAAAAAATAATCTACAGTATCTTGTGTGTATCTTGTGACCATCTGATTTGCATTTTGATATCAATGAATGAAAAACAGAAAATTACTTGTATTTAATTTTTTGTTTTCAAATCAGTAAACAAAAAAAAACAGAAAAACATATTTTTTTTCATATTTTATTTCACTTGAAAAATTACTCACTATTTGACTTCAGCTACTGTGGGAAATGGAAATGTGAAATTTTGAGAAATGTTCCATTTTTATTTTTTTATTTTTTATTTTTTTTAATGACCCAGAAAACATTGTTTTCCCGAGTTTCCCAGCAAGACCTAAAGGAAGATATTTGTAGTTTAGAGTTCTTAGATGTAAGAATGTGTCTTTACATCAATATTAACATTTTATTATTGTTGAATATTTTGGATTTCCAATTTGCTCCAAACTTAAATACAGTGACGCATAATTTTTTCAGGCACATAAAACTACACAACACACTCAGACTACATAACACACGACTACAGCAACATGGGAATAGAAAAAGAACAATACTTGAAGTCAAATAGTCATTTCCTGGGGTTTTTTATATTATTATTTTATGACAAACAACAGGGTAAATTTTTCACATACCAATTTTAAAACAATAAAATGAAATACAAATTGTTTTCTGTTTTCTATTTTTTTTATATCAAAACAGACACAGGATGGCTATAATGTACACAGACCCATCTAGAACAGTGTGTTCCTATATTTCCAGCAGAATTAGTCTAGGTCAATAATCACAGTTTCAGTTTCAGTATTACCACATATGGATGTTCTGACTGGTTCTACATTAGTCCAGTTGTATCCACAATTATTATAATTTCCTTCATAAAATCAAAAAGGAAGTAATAGATCAAGGCTCCTGTACCAACATGGATGATCAAATTAAAATGTACTCACTGATTATTGACTCAAACACAGACTGGTTATATGCAGAAGATCAACCTGACAGTCAGACTGAGTCCATGTCCTCTTAAAAAGTGTCTGAGTCCCTCAGTCAAAATCATCCATATCTTCTTTCCTCTTAAGTATGTGGGTTTTACTTATAAAGAAGGAGAGCACTGTTTGTGTCGTTTTCCTTTACGATGACAGTGTTTCTAGACATATCTAGATATCTAGGCTCATAACAGACCTCCATTTATTCATATATGGTCACGTGATTCTACTTTAACTTTTAGCAAAGCAGTGAAGTCAGTCTGACCAGTATTGGCTGTTCATGTTTTATTGCCTTCAGGATGTGAATGTTATCAGAAAGGCAAACTTCACTGCACTGTCATTTAAAATACACAAGAATATTTGCAGATTCTTTGGCACTGTTATATTGTTGAGTAAATGCACAATTTGGTGTATTGTTAATCTACTTCAGCTGTCAATAAAATAGTTTAACTCCATCATTACAAGTTCTGTTGTTTTTATTGAAAAATACAAATATACAGTGGTCCCTGGTTTATTGCGGGGGTTACTTTAAAAAAAAAAAAAAAAAAAAAAAAAAAAAAAAAAAAAAAAAACACAATAAGTGAAATGTGCAAAGTAGAACCTGAACATCATAGTGGGGCAGTGCATACTTCCATGCTGTCTACTCTGGGAGATGTTGATAAACTCCTCCATTGTATGTTTTTCTGAATTTTTATGTTGGTCACAAAAGACTGAATGTCCTGCACTGACCATAGTGTAGTATTACTGTATGGGCTGTCATGTCATGTGTATTAATGTACCGCTGTATTTACTGTCAACATCTACATCTGTATTTTGTAAATCAGCAGGGTCACAAAAACAACTGTCTGACCAATCACTGTCTGCATGGTTTTTACTTTAACATTTAATATAAGTGGGAACATGGTTGTGGCTCTGTCAGGAACAATCAGGCTGCAGAAGATAATGTGTGTTCATACGCTATTAAAAAATAAATAAATAAATAAAAATGAGCAAAATTGTACTAATAAAAATCTGCAAAACAGCAAGAGTCAAATGCATTATAGTGAGGGACCACTGCATGCTTATTTTCACCTACACACCATCATTCCATGTCACATAATGTTATATCAGCTAATGCTGCTTTTACATTGAGAAAAAAATGGAAGTGAGGGCAGGACGATTGGTCCAGGGGCAGAGTCTGGGTAGATAAAGTGAAGCAAAATTAACATTATAAATGCTTCAACTCTCATAATATTTTATGTTTTAAATGATCATACACTAATATAATTAATCCAAATGAACCTCACTAATGTGACCAGTTTACGAACAAAAAAAAAAAGTTGGTTTGAATAAGGTAGGACTCAATTATAGTATTGAATTTAATTCAATTCCAGATTGTTTAAAATTAGAACCAACAACGTACAGTAGAAGTGTAGGCCAATGTTTGACAACTGTGTGTGACAGTTACTATCTGTGTTCGACAATATTTCATATTCAGTCCATGCAGTTCTATACTTCCATCTGTGGTTCCCCATTTGTTTTTCCTGCAGACCCAAGAACTGCTTGAACAGACAGTTGTCTCTTCATGAATAGTCTTTAGTTTAATTTAAGCCACCTTTACCATATAGACAATAGACAGGCATGTACGCTGTAGACACCCCCACCCCCTCATAATACAAGAGGTAGGGGGGGCTTTGGGATACTTAAATTTCACTTCTGAGTATGTGTAGACACACAGTTCAGTAACGCTATGATCTATAAAGGAGGAAATTAGGGTTTAAATTCAGGTAAGATCATGTATATTTTCAACATTTTACATACTCAAATGGCAGAGACCACTAGTAGGTTTTCAGGAAATGTTGATACTAACACAAGGAACAAGTGGTAAAAGTTCGATGGTGATCAGTAGAGGAGGGGTGGTACATGTGTGTCTTTCAGGGGGATTTTTATCTCTGATCTGCCTTGGCAAAGTGTGAGGTCTTTGAGTGCTTTTTGAGATTCACATGCATTTCTTCAGCCTATTGTTCCACTGTAGGTGTGGTTAATAGATTCCACTACAAAGGCCAGGCCATTTTACCCATCCACTACACTAGCACATAGCATTAGCTCAGCCATGACCCTCCCTGGGTGACTCATTCTACTTTCCAAAACCTCAACAGGTTGACAGTCAAATTGTGATGGACCAGACTTATATAGTGCTATATAATGCTCACTGTACACTGAGTCCCTTATTCAGTCACTCCAGTCACCTACAGGTGGTAGTCGACCTCGGGCAAACTGATGTAGACATGACTGTTCCAGTCAAACATATTTTCACATTCATACACCACTGTGAATGACCCTGGAGGTAAAGTGGGTGAAGGCTACACATCGTCAGTATTTGATAAGCTGTGATTTTTCCTCTGTCTTTGTGCCTATTATTTAAACAATACCCACACCCAACAAAAATATTATGGTTCCACACACACACACACACACACACACACACACACACACACACACACACACACACATATATATATATATATATATATATATATATATATATATATATATATATATATATATATATATATATATATATATATAAAATCTACAAATCTCAGTTTTGCTTTCACATGTTTTCAGAGGGAAACAGATCTGGGAAAAAGAGATCACAATTTTTAATGGAAATATTTTTGCATCACATGCTCAACTATTGGTTCATAATGGAAGTAACACTTTATTGTGATTCTTTTTGGGATACTGAATAGTACTGGATGGTTTCAGCCCACTGTCTACAGGCTTGGCAAACTCTGGACAGTAGATATATGGGACCATGGAAAACAAGACTTCTTTGAAAATGTTCATGTATGCATAAGGTTGTTTTCGGTAATGCAGAGGTGGCCTAAGAACACAATGACTCAGGACTGGGATGCAGAGGATTCAAATCCTTTGTTAACAGACAACCTACTCCACCTCTTGAACTAGAGCTGCTGATAAATCACAGTCACAGTAGTAGTTAAAAAGCCAATAGTTAGTAGCCTAGTAAACTAGACCAACTCGCCCAGCGGCCAAAATATTTTTGCCTGGCGTGTTGGTCTAGACTCGCTAAGCCTAGCATTAGCTACACCAGCCAGTTAACCCGGCCTACCAATCACAATGCAAGTTTTTGGTTTTTTTTTACCTTGTTTGAATCTTTGGGGTGGGGCTTGGCAGCATGAAGACACGGCCCTATGACAGTGGACTCTTCAAAAAACAACTACTCTGTGTATCGTTCCCATTTCTTATCTGACTTGTTTATCTCTACGGTATACCACCACCCACTGTTTTCCGTCAATCTGAGAAAACATCACAGTCACTGTTCTGCTGATTGGTCACAGCCTTGGCCTGTACCTGCACAGACAGTTTGAACCACAATGGTTTTGATCCCACAGCTGATACCCTTCTGCCCATGTGGGTCCAGACTATAGTGTGCTACTTTTAGCCTGGCTCACCAGGCTAATTAGTTAATGCTGTTTCCACTGTCTGTTCATTATATACAGTCTAGTATTCAGACTCTAATCTGGAGTTAGTTCTTTAATAGAACTCAGTGATTTACAACTATTTTGTTTTTCCACACATCAAACCTCTACAAAGGTGATTCTATAAATAACATCTAATGGTATAAGTTGGTCCTTGGTCTTCTGTAATGGAAAATGCAGTGTCAAGTCAGGCTGATGTCATCAGTGAGAAAAGTGTCTTAAATGCACTTTTTAGCTGAGCCTTTCAACTGAGCCAACATAAGACTGCAAGGCTAATGTTCTAATGGTGAAATTACTAAGAAAGGTTTTTATGATTTTACTGGTGGCAAGGGAAACAGTGCTTTTTGCTGCACTGTGGAAATTAGAGCTGCAGACATACTGTAAACATTATATTGAAATTCTCAAGAAAAAAAACTATAAACAGAGTATCATAGATTAGATGCAGCTTTCAACTATACCGTGGGTCTCAGAGGAAATAAGAATTGTACCCACTACTATGGAGATTTGGCCTCTTATACTGTATGCGTATAAGGTTGCATTCACACCTGGACAGTTCTTTGTCCTGCCTATTTGATTCAAACCAAAAGCAAACTTTAGTTTTTTCATCTGGGTCGGATCACGTTGTCATTGTACTTTTTGCTAGTGCGCCAATCTTTGTAAACTGAAGGATGCAAAGTGTACTGGCATTGGACAGAGAACTCAGGCACAGGGTGAATCAGAGACAGTACACATAGACGTCCGATGTGCAGTTATCATTTTCAGAATATTGTATTTTTACACACAGCTCATGGCTGCTATTATTAGCTCTGAATACCCATGTGGCTTGTGCACTTTCAATTTTCTTGATTACCCACAATGCCACATGGCTCGGTGGCTCATCAGGCAAAAATAGGAGAATAGTTCCTTGGTTTGTTTCAGCTCAAGGGTGGTTATATACAGGGTGCAATTGGTTGAGTGGGATGGAGAAAATCAAACCCCCCTCTGTTTTTACATCCCTACTTCTGCTAAATGGATTTAATCTTCAGAGCAAACAACCAAACAACTGAAATAACAGCGAGGCTGTGACTGAGTTTTCTTACTCCTATACTCTACATTACTGCTACTAACTTTCAAAGCAATAAAACTGTCAGCAGTCTTAGGATTCATAAATATCCCCAGTCACTGGGGTGTTGTAGAAGGAGGCTCGGTGAAACATGACAAATTCATAAGATCCTGCAACATTCATAAGATACAGTGTATATTAGAGGAAGAGAAATGAGGAGTTGGATGTTTTTGAAACAGTACAGTTTCACTTTAATTTCACATCAATGTTAGTTAGTTAGTTAGTTAGTTAGTTAGTTAGTTAGTTAGTTAGTTAGTTAGTTAGTTAGTTAGTTAGTTAGTTAGTTAGTTAGTTAGTTAGTTAGTTTTTTACTTATGGACTGCATCTTCTCATACACAACTGCTGCTTTTTTTCCTGTTCTATCATCAGACTGGTCCTTTTACTTCTGCTCTTCCATTGGACAGGTCCTTTTAGTCCTTCTGTCTTCATCTGTGTCTCTCTCCTTCTCTCCTTTCATCACTCTCTGTTTCTCTGTGTCTCTGGCAGACTTCCAGACTCCCTGGAGACCAAACTGATCAGCTCGTATTAAGGTCTCTCTCTCTCTCTCTCTCTCTCTCTCTCTCTCTCTCTCTCTCTCTCTCTCTCTCTCTCTCTCTCTCTCACCCTCTCTCTCTGACACACAAACACACACAAAGCAATTGCGTGACTGGGAGTCAGGTCACATGAGGCAGACCAATACATACACACACAGGCAAAGGCAGGACGTGAACGCAGTGACACTAAGGTCTGAATCCACATTGATGAATCCCATTCCTTAACCGTCAGGCAAAAACCTAAACAGAATGACATTAAATAATCAATAATAAAGTTTATGATATACACTGTGTTATGGGTTTGTAATGCAGAATAAAATGAGCTTCTATATTTTAATATAAAATGTTTCAAAGGCAAATAGGTCAAATAAAATGAATTTAACCAAAAATACAAGGTAACGCTGTTCATTACCTGATTTTTAGAGCTGCAGCTATTCATTATTCTTGTAAGTCATTAAGCTACCAACTATTTTCTGCAATTTGTTTCAATTAGATGATTATTTGAACAGATGTGAGTAATATTTGAAAAGGACAAACAACTTTATTGGAGAACCAGCTGCAACATCAGCCATAAAAGTATGATATTAAAAGGATACGTGTGTGTGTGTGTGTGTATATATATATATATATATATATATATATATATATATATATATATATATATATATATATATATATATATATATATATATATATATATATATATATATATATATATATATATATATATATATATATATAAATGCATCTATATTAAAATGACAACAAATCAGTTGAATGACATCTATAAATAGTATAGTCCATCCCATCTTCAATACATTTGGATTTAACTTCATACCATATACCATCTGAACATGGAACTAACAACTACACACTCATATTTGTGTTTGCATGAAAGACTCAGAGGTTAAAGAAGTAAGCTGTGGTTCCAATGGAGAAAAGTCAATATATAGACATTGTCTGCCATTTTGTCCTTATCTCTTCTGTTGTTTCTGTTGATCCTGTTCAACCTTAATAGTAGAGAAATTAAGGAAACAAACCTTCAATTCAGGACCATTTTTGTAATTTTTTTTCATTAATTCACGTCAATTAATTGATTAATCAGTTCAACTCCACAGCCTTCCATCCATTACTACACACAGAACTAATGTTTTGTCTGCTATATAATCCAATAGAAGTAAAGTACTAAATAAAAACAATGAGAAGCTCTTTGTAGCTAAATATTTCAAAATTCCTCCTCCTGATGCCATGGTTGGAGGCCCAGTTTGAGGCTGAGTGTTATTCAGTCAGTGGTGGCACCGACAGTCGCAGTCCACCAGGGCTTAGGACTGTCTCAGTGCAGCATCAGCCAGCGCTTAACAGCTCAGGCTCAAACTTGTGGAGGGTTCCCCAGGGAATTAGAGCTACCCAGAAACCCCACAGACTTTATAGAGGGAAGAGCTGACAACAACAGTACATCAGTAAATGATGACACCAGGGAAGTACCAAAGCACAAGAAGTTCAGCACAGAAAAATGGGAGGTGGAAACTCTTATATTTATGCAAATTTTCATAGATGTTATGTTTTAATATCTTTTATTTGCTTAGCACAATGTGTTCTATACTGCTGGGTGTGAGTAATTAAAATTCCCATTAAAGTTGACACATTGTGAAAAGTAATAATTCATTGTATTAGCCTTTGTAATAAAGTGTCAAAATGCTCATTTGTTGGAGAGACAGCCACAGTCTGTTCCAGAAGCAGAAGCATCTCTTTGTGAGGGATTTTGAGTTTAATTATAAGCTACATAAAAACTTATGGAGTGCAGTTTTTTCTTCAGTTTTTGCACTTATATTGCTGTGCAAGTTTGGATCAGGCTTGAATATTTTCTTTTTTTTTTTAACAGTCATAATAAATAATTGAATCGCATTGAATTTGTTGACATTTTTCAGAAAATGTTGATACTAAAATTTTGATGGTGATTGGTGGAGGTGTGTGTGTGTGTGGGGGGGGGGGGGGGGGGGTTGTTTCATTTAGTTGGCCAGGGAAAACCACTGCTTGCAAAAGAAAAAGTGAAGCCTGTCACTCATTTAGGTCACTGAGGGGACTGGGGGCTGATTTGCCTTGGTGGAGTCTACGCTCTGACTCTCTTCAGTGTATTTCTGTATTTCACAGATTCAACATGAGCTATGCCTTTTGGTAGGTTTACTTCAGGGGTGGTATGTTTGACACCATCGGTGCACACTGCAAGCTGCTCATTTTGATTTTGAATAAGTATTTTAAATAAAGGACATCCTCATCCTTTTTTGATCCAGAAGTGGCCATAGCTGGGGTCACTCAAAGGCAGAGGGGTAAATACTGTTCTAAAATAAAGTAAGAAGTCAGGAAAAACATGCTTTATTCAATAAAAAGAGGTCCTAAAAAGAGGTCCTTTTTTTTTACTATCTTTAAAAAAAAAAAAAGGCTGAGCAGTTAGTGCTCTTGCCTCACAGCAAGAAGACCCAGGTTGGATTCCCGGACCGTGTGGGCCTTTCTGTGTGGAGTTTGCATGTTTCTCTCCCCGTGTCTGGATGGGTTTCCTCCGGGTGCTCCACTTTCCCCCATCACCCAAAAACATGTTTTTTAGGATAAAAATCCTCCAGTCAGGTAACTGACCATGAGTCTGGCTCCACACCTGGAGATGGGACATGGGAGATGGGAGCAGTGGGCACCCATGGGTGCCCACTGCTCCTTAAAGGATGGTTTACATGCAGAGGACAAATCTTGTTATACAATTGATGACAATAAAGTACTATCTTAAATCTGTATACAGAGCTGTCTTTAAGCCTTAAAATCCTCTATATTGTCCATATAATTTATCAGGTGATAAAAGTAAAACACATGAGGCCAGATAAGATGAGCCTTAATATTTTAGAGAGTTTTGGTGTAAATAAATGGGAACCAGGGTTTTTTGGAGTCAGCACCTAGTTGTTCTGAGTGATATTATCCTGTAACATAAGTCACTTCCAAGACTCCAAATGTTTGTAGTGGTGTCCTTTCCATAGTTTGGGCAAATAAATAACACAACACCAGCATTTTGGTCTTTATTTTGTTCTATGTGTAGTAACAGACTGATCACAGTATAATTGAAAAAGTTTGACTTTCACATTTTCAAAAGGCTGAATGGCTCTAAAGACAAAACTCACAAATATTTGTATTTACAATAATTCTTCTGTAAGAAGACTCACACACTTTCACTTTGAAAGAAGAAATTACTTAAAATGTTAGGGAGAGGAGAGGCACTGAAAAAGGTTTTCTGCTGAAAACCTCACCTAAATCCTATGCATAGAAATCAGTGCACAACCTGCAATCACGAAGGTATAAGCTACCAGTGCCAAACAGGTGGCCCGTGGACCAAAACCAGCACTCCAAAAGTTCCAATCCAGCCTTTGGCAAGAATTTGCAAAAATTATACTAACATTAACAATTATCAAGGATGTTGAACTGGTTTTAGTTCAGGTTCCACATTTAGACCAATATGACTGAAAACAAAATAATTGTATAGTAACTCTTTAACAATAAAATGTGGATATAATTTATAGTAAATTAAATGCAATATTGCTAACAATATCCTTCCTGAAAGAAATGTGTTGTGCCTATGTAGATCCATTCTGATCTATAAATTATATTTAAAAATACACTGACACACAATATTGTAGAAATTGTTCATAGTTTACTTACAAATTCCAAATTTAAGCATTTGAACACTATGTCTTTGTAGTATGTAGTGTGTGTACATGTATAAAGGTTAAGTTGAGGTTGAAATAGCACATCCGTTTTGTTTGAATAGTTTGTAAATGTAAATATTTTCATGATGAAATGTTTTTTATTGTAATAAAATAAAAAGAAAATTGGAGTTTCTATTATTTCTAAGTTATAATGTTATCTTTTGAATGGTGCTGATATGGAAAGGCTGACATGAAACAATTACTTAAACCCAACAGAAAAGACTCTAGCCCAAAGTTTGTGTAAGCACATGCAAATCTTCCTCATAGAGTATTTAAAACATGCAAAGTCCTGAGCACTTCATCACATCATGAACTTAGACTATATATTCAGACAGCAGGGCTCGATGAAACATTTAGATTTTTTTTGTGTGAAATCTGATGTTTTTGTGTGAGCTCATTCATATTATACATTAATGTGACTTGAAATGAATGAAGTGACCCAGTGTGTGTTTGTGTGTGTTGTGGCTGCTGTTTTTCTCACCGCTCTTCTTCATGGGATGCAGAATTGGGATGTTTGGTGTGAAAAACTCATATTTGTGCTGTTCAAACTGTCTTTATCAGATTGGCTAGAGGTCACATATGGGCAAAAAAAATGATTTTTCCATATGATATATGAATGAATGTTTTTAGGGTATCTTTGATGGAAGTGCACCCACATTGCATTGTATGGAAATACCATGACAATAATGTCTTATCTTACAGTATCTTATCTGATCTGATCTGATCTTGTGGGGGAGGGGGACACCATTTCACATCCCTGGCTAAGATCAGGTGTTTTGGGGAGGTTAGAAAATGACAGAATAGTTTATATTCAGACAGAGGGAAAAGCACTAACAAATCAGTTCCATAGTTTCTTTTTTATGATGTAAACAGATGTTGCTGGTCTGTTGCTTCAGTCTGAGTAAAGCTAAGACGCATGACTCGCATTGTGATGGTTCGCCGGCATATAGCATATTTAGGATGGTGAGCATGGTTAGCATGCTAAAGATAGCTTCCCTTCACCAGATGACCTGTCAGGTATATGAGAAGAACTTATGAGTCTGTTGTGTGTGTGTGTGTGTGTGTGTGTGTGTGTGTGTGTGTGTGTGTGTGTGTGTGTGTGCTTACTTGTATTCTTATCGTTATGGGGACATTGATCTGTTTACACAGTTACAACACAGGGACCTCTGACAGCATGGGGACGAAATATAAAAATTCACATTTAAATATAAATGTAGGTCCCCAATAGCAAAATATAAATCTATGTGAAGTAGGAAAATGTATGCAAATGATAGGGCCCTATAACTACTTTTTTTTTCTGGAAGTCCCCATAAAGCATGAGGCAAACATGCAAAGCAAAACATGTATTTTATATATATATGGTAACTTTTTAGATTTTCTACATGACAATAAAACATTTTTAAAAACTTTAGAAAAGTGATACAGTCTTGCTTGTTATGTCCTCCAATAACACACAATGGTTGAATTTCAGAGTTTTTGAGAGTGTATATGAGTGCCCTATAAAGGGTTAAGTTTGGTTTCCTCATAAGACATCACAGTCATCCTCAGTCCCTAAGTGTAATAATGACATCATCATCCCGTCCTTGCCACAACATCTCCCCCTCAAAGTCTAACATCTTGTGTTTGCGGCAGCGCAGCAGGATGCCCACCACCTTATCAGAGATCTTCACGTAGCGGTCGAACAGGCGGCCAAAGGAGATGATGGTCCGGCCCTGTTGGTCCTTAAAGCCCATATCTCTGATGATCCACACCATCTCTTCCATCTCCCTATGAATGTGTTTCTGGGCCCGGTCTCCCCTCTGGGCCGTCTTGGATCCGTCTTTAGGTCGACCGTAGCCACTGTCGCCCTTGTGGAGGCGCTGGGACATGGCATAGTCATAGTCGAATTCCTCACTGAAGGGATTAAGCTTCTGACCTTCCATGTGCTGGTCTGACCACTGCTGCCAACGGCTTTTGATGTCACCCATCGCTGCAATCTTAATCTGAAAAAAATAATAAGTGATATTAAGTGATGTGTCCTTCATTCATCATAATATTATCCTCTGTATTTTATTTTTTCACTATAATCGTGTATTTTCTATATTTAATTCACTTCTGATGTCGGTGTTCAAAAAAGCCAGAGCAAGTTCAAAGGTTATTCTATCAAAACAGAGAAAGTAAAAGAAAAATTTTTTTTTTTTTTTTCAAATAAAATATATCATTCACTGAACATAAACCCAGTGTCTCCATCCACTGTTATTGATCCAACTCCATGTGTTTTACTGGTGAATCAATGTTGTAGAAGATGAAAGTGTTTCCACGGTAACTACGGTGCCTCTGAATCTCCAAGTGGGTTATATCTGATGACCATCAAAACAGTTTTTTTTTACAACAGTCATTTACATGGACTGATAGGATTAGTGGATCAACAGGTATTACATAATTCCATCAGGAGATGGTTCTATTCTATAGTGGCTTTATGGCGCAGCCAGGAAGTCCCATTGAGATTAGAAGTTTTTTTGTAAGACCTTTCCAAAGTATCAGCCAAATAAAATCAAAACTATATAAAACTCATACATGAAACACAATGAACAATAACATATAAAAAATAAACATTGAACTATAATGGACTCATTCTACCGCTATGATACTTTTAAATCATTAACAGATGTCATTTGAGTTGTTGGAAGATTATTCCTTGACCATGTGTATATGATGAGAAAAGGACATTTTTGGAAACTACTACAGCTGACTGAAGGAAAGGTGCAGAAGCATTTGGGAGTTTACCCAGCAGAGCTTTTTACATCAACATAAACCAAGTCATTGTCTCCCACAGAGGTGAAACATAAAGAAGCATGGTCCAGTGAGTCCAGGGTCCTTAAAGTGGACATAGATGCATCCTGTACAGTAATAAAATCTAAACACAAAAAAATTGCACACTTTCCTTATCCAAGCAGAAGTACAGATGCACCAACAGCCAATATTATTTTTTCATCCTACAAAGCTTTATTCACAAACTGACTGTGCATTTCTGGACTGAAGGACAGTTCCTTTAAAACACTGTTCAGGCCGTTGGTCTGTCAGTTGAATTATTAATATTTTCAGATGAGCTAAAAATTGCATCAACCCCCTCCCCCAACCCCCTCATTCCCAGTATACTGATGTAGATAAATGACCCTATACCTTTAAATAAACTTCAGCTGGTGAAACTGATCCTTCAGCCTGGTATTTTCTTTGCACACAAATATATCTACAAAAAGTTTCAGAATATATTAAAGGGTATGACAAATTTCTGTCTATACATTTGGTCATGTATGTTAATTGATGTTAAAGGGATAGTTCACTACTTTTCACATGAATTTGTATAGAATCACCGTCTTTACTCTGGTGCATCCACAGTGACTTACCCCCGACATTGTCCTGTGATTCAAGTTTTGGTCAAACTGAAAGTAGTCCCGGCAGGTTTCCTCAGGTCGCAACATTAAAACCTGTTTCTTCTCAAAACAATATGTGTTTGAATGAGTGATTTATTTGTTGTTGTTTGGGCGGCTATGGCTCAGTTAGCAGAGCAGGTTGTTTGATAACTGAAGGGTCAGCGTTGCGTGTCCCAGCTCTGGCTGTCCACATGACGAAGTGTCCTTGGGCAAGACACCAAACCCTGACTTAGGCTCCCAGTAGGACTGATAGAACCTTAGAAACCTACTGGTGTATGAGTGTGTGTGTGAATGGGTGAATGTGAGGTTAATGTAATGAAGGTGGAAAACAACTATATAAGTGCAGAACATTTACCATTTGCAGAACAAAACCGCCACGGAACAAAAACTCTCACCTCGTAATTGCTTGGAGCTACTTTCTCTCAATAGCGATCAATGCACGTTGTCACTGCTAACAGCTGTGCGCCTGCACATAGCAGCCGCAAACACTGCCAAACAACTGATGAAAGTAGTTTGCTAAGGCGCATAGCTGTTAGCAAAGACAACACTAGTGCATTGATCGCTATTGAGAGAAAGTCGCTCCAAGCAATTATGAGGTGCGGGTTTTTGTTCTGTGACAGTTTTGTTTGCAAAAAAATCACTCATTCAAACACATATTGTTTTGTGAAGAAACATGTCATAACCCGAGGAAACCTTTCGGGACTACTTTCACTTTGACCAAAACCGGACCAGAACTCGATTTACAGGACACTGTCGGGGGTAAGTCACTGTGGGTGCACCAGAGTAAAGACGATGATTCTACACAAATTAATGTGAAAAATAGTGAACTATCCCTTTAATCTATATTGGCAATAGATCACTCGTCCCATGTGCCGCCACCCCCCCCCACACACACACACACACAAACACACACAAACACACACACACACACACACACACACACACACACACCTCCTCCCTCCTCTGTCGGTATTTCTCTCCATTTGCCAGGGTGTCATATCAGTGTCATTGGATCTCTTCAGTATTTGGTCTATGACAGTAAAGACTTGTCACTGAGGGACCTTCCAGGGAAACTCTGTGAACTGTTAAAATGATAATACTGTTGATCCTCACTTTGAAGGTTTCAGTATTCAGCACCAACATGTGCTTCTGACTCTACTGCTGAAAAATAAATTATTGCCATTTCGTTTTTCTGCAAAAAACCTCTCACAGTTATTTTTCATTTGATGTTTGAGAAGTAAATGGGTGTGTTTGCAGTAATGTCACATTCTACTCAGTTTGTACAGAGCCTCTTTGGTGATGTTAGAGGAAAAAAAGCATGGCCACTGGATAATAACTCATGACCACACATTACTAATTTGATACTCTTACCAACATGGAGAAGTTACATTTGATTCAATTTTATTTTCACCTTGGTATGAACTACTGTGAAACATTTTGATTAAAGTAATGGTCACACAGCAGTGGAAATGCATTACTATCTCATGACAATGCACTTCTTATCTTACATTAATTTTCTTTTAATCACATGTCACCAAAGGGGCTCATTAACTGTGAGATGGTACAACAAACAAATGACAGCAATGTGCAGTGACCAGATCAAAACTATTGTGTTGATATTTCATGCAGAAATTGGACATTTTACAAAACAGAAGTATTGGAAGAGCTCAGCTCAAAGGAACTGATATCTATTATTTGGCATATATCAAATGTGATTAATGACTTTGAGGGTAAAATTATATAAATTATCAGCAAAATCATCCCTACCTTAATTACATTGATGCTGTTCCACATTTATTTATTAATTAATTTGAACTAAATGTTTAAAAGCAGGTAATCATTTATTGATAGATTTATTTAGGTATATTCATACAGTACACCTCTCACAATTGGATTTAATGGATTTTAAAAAGTGCATTTTAGGACATTTAAACAACCTTTCATTCTCTACAAAAATATATTTAACAAGGACAACGTTACCTTTAGTAATAAATTATAATTATGAATTGCACAACTGGTTCTGTGATAAGGTGTTGTGTGTACCCCTGTCTTTCTTTTCTGGACACAAATTCATTGATTATTTGCTCATTAGATTAGTTAGTTGAACTATTGGGGTAGTTGTTTGAATTTAAAAATGTAATTAATCTGAATTAATCTTTCAAGTATGCATACATCCTTCAACAGTCTCAGCTGGTGTTAGAAAATCAAATCCGATGATTTCTTATGAGGGTATTTTCACACCTGGATAAATCGAAGCCATTGTCATGGAATAAATCTTCAGTTCGGTTCGATTGGGCATGAAAACAGTAATTGATGTTCCAGAACAAAACAATCAAGTTGAGACTGCTTGGAAGAGGTGCAATCGCTGCACAGAGTAGTTTGTTTTCAGTGTGAATATGATGACAATGATAGGAATAAACAACTACTGTACCATCTACACTGAGATGTCACACACATGAACACAAAGCACAGTGGCTCTGTCCAAAAAGGGCGACTACCAGAGGTGAACAGACAGTGAGACTAATGAGTTTAAGAGGTTTATACCTTTAGTCAGCTGCTGGAGAAGCAAGTGAAGACAATGAGTCCAGGAGCAATTTGGACAAAGGAAGGATCAGAATTCCTCATTGGCATTTGGGAAGATGAGCATAACTTGGAAATGCTTGATTACAAGCACAAAAATACTGAAGTATTTAAGAGCACACTAAGTACATGAAGGAACATGTGTGTGTGTGTGTGTGTGTGTGTGTGTGTGTGTTTGTATTTCTATCTTTACATTGTGTAAACATTGACATATTCACACAGTCACACCATGGGGACCTCTGACACTAGATTTAGATTTAATTTGGGGACCAAATAACCTATGGGGTTCTGTATTTTCATCAGTAATCAGTTGTTGGTCTAACACAGAATGTTACCACTGAACCTCCCATCCATGTGTTTCTGATATTCTCATTTATAAATAAAGTTGTGGGTGTTTTTTTCACCCATCTCTACGTCTCTGGGTCTTAGATTACCAGAGTCTGCTCTTTCTCTGTACCTTCATCCTGGTTCACCCTCACCACGTGTTCCTCCTGAAGGTCAGCCTGGAGAACACGTTTCAACTGTGACTATATTTATTGACATATATTCCATTGCACCATGGACCAGCATGTGTGAGTGTGTGTTTTTATGAGTTGGATGAGTTGTGTATTTGGCAACCTCCCTTCGTCATATCAGGAGAACGACGCCTGACTCTGGTTTACCTTTTATAGGAGAGATTTGGGGATCGCACTTATGCAACAGTTACACTGTTTGTTGTCCACACAGTTGGAATTCTTCAGGTGACATGAAAGGAATGTCTGTTAGAAGCTGTTTATTCACTTAGTCTGATCTGTCTGGACATATTTATGCTCTATTTATAGAATAGAATACAATGTCTTTATTGCCATTCTTCATTGCCATAAAGTTTATATATATATATATATATATATATATATATATATATATATATATATATATATATATATATATACACACACAAGGCAGGCAAGGCATACATGGAGCAGCATAACGAGGTAGTGGGCATACTGTACAGGAACATCTGTACAAAGTATAGACTGGAGGTTCCAGGATCAAGATGGGAGCCCACCCCTAAAGGCCAAGATCCTGTGGGACTTCCAAATCCAGACCGACAAGATGGTGGTGGCCAATCAGCCTGACATAGTGGTGGTGGATAAACATGAGAAGACAGTGGGGGTGATAGATGTAGCAGTCCCCAGTGATAGCAACATCAGAAAGAAAGAACATGAGAAGCTTGAGAAATACCAAGGGCTGAAAGAGGAGTTAGAGAAAATGTGGAGTGTGAAGGCAACAGTGGTACCAGTAGTGATCGGAGCATTAGGGGCAGTGACCCCCAAGCTGGGAGAATGGCTCCAGCAGATACCAAGAACAACATCAGAGATCTCTGTACAAAAGAGCACATTGCTAGGAACAGCTAAGATCCTGCGCAGAACCCTCAGGCTCCCAAGCCTCTGGTAGAGGACCCGAGTCTGAAGTTGACACCGCCCAGGTGGGGTACCTCAATTTACGAAATTAATTTGTGATTTTTGACATTTTACATGTAAAAGGCCTGATTTGTGCCAAGGCCCCCAATACTACCCCTTAAACAACACACCTGATCAATCTCTGTAGAAGACTGATAATGGCCTTCATGTGTGCTGAAAGAGGGATACATCTAAAACATGCAGGACAGTGGCATTCTAGGACCAGGGTTACATACCCCTGCCCTAAACCCTTTAAAAAATCTAAAAGTATACACATTTTGTATGACATATGTGTTAAAAGTAAAAGAAAATTATTTATTAAATCAGTAAAATGAACAAGACATGCAAATAATATATATTGTGGTTGTTTTAATTGACAATAGAAGCCCAATCAAGCTCAAATTTGGTACATATCAATCATCCAAAATTAAGTTAGTAATTTTTGTACATTGTGTCATTTATTTGCTTTATAGTAGAGGATTGGGGGGGATTTCAGGGATATACCCTTGTTGTTGACCCCTGATATAATGTGTACATCAGGGATAAACTTATGTCTGAGACACTGCTTAATCCCAAAGATCCACCTTTAAATGAAACCATCTACTGATGTAACTTTTTAATACCCCTTGATCTACTAATCTTATCAATACATGTAAATAATTGGTGTAAAATACAGTTCGTCATCTTTTCAAGATCATCAGATATGACCCATTTGGACGTTCAGAGGCTCCCTAGTGCATGTGGAAATTTAAATTTACATTTTCAATTTAAATTTTATTTATAAAGCCCCCAATCACAACAAATTCATCTCACAGGGCTTTATAGAAAACACAATCAACTACAGAAATAGATACAAAAAAAAAAAAAAAGTCCCAAACTCCCCATCATTTTCACACCATCATTTTCTAAAACATTGATTCACAGGTAAAATCCATGAAGCTGGATCAGTGACAGTGGATGGAGACATGGTGTTTGTTCAGTGAATGAGGGATTTGACTGAAAAAGTCATAATTGCTTCCTTTCTGCTTCTGATGACAATCAACTTTAATCAGAATTTTGACGAACACTAAATTCAGTACCTGAAAATACCAGATTTTCATTGAAAATAATGCAAAAATACTGAGGGTAATAGAATAAATATTAGAATAAACTGTGATAAATCAATGTATATTGTATATTTCCCTTTACCCCCCTGAAGAAGTATCCTACCATTGCTAAAAAAAAAAAAAAAAGCACATCAAAATTCCATTGTATAAGCTCTGTGTATATAATGACAATAAAAGGAATCATGAGTAAAGGAATAAAGATAAAAAAAATAATTTGGAAATTGCCTCAAAAGTAGCACTGGGTCTTTATGGGTTAATGGTGTATAAATGTCATAAAGTCATTAATCTACACATTTTTCAATATTTGATCTCCATCATAAAATATAAGGCTTGCCAGTGAAATCCAAGTGTCTGGAGTTTGCTGACGTGGCTGTTCTTTTACATGTGACTGTTCTTTCTGTACAATGACAAATGACAAAAGTCACCAACCAGCAGTTCATTCACCATGAATTATTTAGTTATTTCCCCAGAGAGGTCGAATATGAGCCTCATGCAGAACCATATATTTCCGTCAGAATGATTCAAATACTTTTTCTATCATCATTAGATTATATGAGCACATTTAATATGTACCATTAACAGACTAACTTCACATATTCAGTTTAAACCCACAGAGACCCAGGGCTACTTTTGTGACAGTTCCTAAAGATATTGCCTCTATATTTAAAGGCCCTGTATGTAGGATTGTGGCCAAAACTGGTACTGAAACTACATCCAAAATACTGTTGAGCAAGGGTCTCAAACATGCTAAAGGTTTTAATGTGGCCCCTGGGATGAATTTCAGTAATTCCACAGTCAAGGATGTGGAAATCAGTTTAGTTCAGGTTCCATGTACAGACCAATATTATTTACAGTCAAATAACATAAAAACCTACAAAAAATAATAAATCCACATTTTCTTCTGGGTTTGATGTGACATTTTACATTATGCCGATAATGACAACTTCAAATTTTTGTCTTTGTTTTAGTTTTAAAAAAATAATAGTAACGTGAAAATATGGAAATATTAACATTTACAAACTATAATGTAAGAATGCTATGTGAAAACCTGAAGAAATATGAAAAACATGAAATGTCTAAAGACAATTCACTGTAATTTTAACAATGTTTTGTTTCTTAGTGTAAAAATTACATGTTGAAGCAAAACATTGTTAAAATTGTATTTATTATTTCTTGGAAATTTGAGTTTTTTCTAGTTATTCCCATCTTTTTTGTTTGTATAGTTTGTTAAAGAAAATAGTTTCATAATTTAATGTGGGTGTTTTGCACTAAATCAAAGACGAAGGTTTAAGGTTATTATTTACTCATGCTAGATGTATGGATACTTCTATTGTTGCTCACATCTTATATCTGGGAAAACCATTAACTTCTCTTTGTTAAAGCGGGGTTGCCAATCAAAATCATTCACCCTGATTGGAGAAACCAGGTGCTTGTCATTTTGAATGACGTAATACTTCAACAAATCACATCGAAAGCAGCATGTAAGTTAGATGATAGAAGTAGAAGCTCTTACCATACCCAGTTGGAAGAAGAGCCGTAACATCCTTGCTACCAATTCTTTCAAAACTGTTTGCTGTTCATCTTTTAAAGAATCAAAATGCTGTAGTTTCCACAACACTGTTGAAATTGCATAATCAAAGCTGAATTCAGTCTCCTCCATACCATGTTTTTCAAAGCTACTGTGTCGAGAATCTTCCTTACGTCATAACTATTAAAATCACCCCCAGTAATCCTGATTGGTCCGTCCACGATTTGGCTGAAGACAACAGAATGTCTACCATGTTTTACCAGACCCTTGAGTGAAGCTCATGAAGATGAGCAGAAACACACGAGGGTCAGCGAAAGCCAGGCTAATTATTTACATGCTTTTCTATTATTTTACTTGTCCGGCCCACTGGAAATCAAATTGGACTGAATGTGGCCCCTGAAAAAAAAGAGTTTGAGACCCTTGCTGTAGAGCGTGGCATCCCCCCCTCACCCACCCCAGACCAGCATGAGCATCAGCTACAAAGTGCTACCAGGGCAAGCAACGAGTCCTTCACTGATACTTATACCACACCTTACAGTTTCTTCCCTTGTGTCATGGCCCCTTCACTCAGATTTGTGCTGGGAGAAGAAACACTCTGGGCCCACGCCACTGTCTCACCCATCAGTAAGACCCACTGAGAGTCAGTGTTGGTCTGCAGATCCTGCTGTATTTTCGTCCATCTCCATTCTCCATGTTTAAAAAGCATCTCCTGTACATATCCTTGTTTTGTTTCTCATTTTGTCACGTTGTATTTTGGAATACTAAGAGGCTTTTTAGGTGTAGTAATGTCAGACATTCGTGATCACAAATGGTCAAGATGCAACTTGGATGAACAAACGCTACTGACTCTGTGATTGGTAGATAGAAGATGGGCGGAGCATCAACCAAAACACAAAATGACAACATAAACATTATTAAGGATTAAAGTTTTTCAAATACAAATACTCTGGCAGGAATACTACTGTTTTACTGGTGAATTGCTGTTGTAGAAGATGACAGTGTTTCCACATTCACTACGGAGCCTGTTAATGTCCAAATGGGTCAAATCTGATTACTATGAACAAATGACAAACTACATTTTGCACTAATTATTCACATGTATAGATAATATTATTGGATCAACCGGTATTAAACACGTAGATCATTGGATGGTTTAGGTTAAAAGTGGATGTTCAGGTCTTTAAGGGTTAATAAGGGCTGTTGGACAAACACTTCTTTATTGCCATCATCTACGAATCAACCTGTTGCACGTCTGTGAGTTAGTTCAAACCATTTCCACTTGAGTCGTTGTACAGTGAAATGACCATTAAAAGCTGATCTGTTGTGTTTGTGGTCTTTGAACGCACCTTAAAACCATATGATGCTAATCAACTCCACCTGCTGGTGTCCACATTTATCTGACTGACTGCATGTATACACTGCACCTGTTCTGGTTGTTGCTGGGCAGTTTGCCAAAGGAAACGTTACCATTGAATGTCGGTGTATCAGTGACCTCATTGGGCTTTGGTTTAAATAATAATTCGCACATTTGTCTGTGTGGTTACATGAAGTTTGTTTGACTCTTTTCGTGCAGGCACAGATCATTTAACTCTATTACCATGGTAACAACTGTCACTTACATCAATGATAAAAACCTTTGCTAGCTCTGTTCCTCTACACTGGCAGTAGTGTCCACCAATAGGTTGTTATTTAACAAATGGAGAATAAACCAAATAAAAAGTGATCCAGAATCCTGGATCTCTTCCGGTTCATCACCAAAATCTAATCTAATCTAATGTTCCTTGTGGCATCCCCAACAC